>JAUPMG010000006.1:18005555-18017093 GCA_031762675.1 Pachysandra terminalis
GTTCTTTGTACGAGAATAGCATGTTTAAGCTTGAGAATTGCCGTTGGAGGTTTTCTTTTTCTTCCTTCTCTATCTTTGCGATTTTTGGCGATTTTATTGCATTTTCGTATGTGGGTAGGAGAGATTTCGTCAAAACAGAGATGAATTTCGGAAGTTCTGTTTAACGAGGCGGTTTTTGGTTGGTTTTGATATAGTTCAAATGAACAACAGTGGTGGTTCTCTAGGATAATTGATAGATTTGAGGAAATCTGGACTGGATTTTGACTGGGTTCCCTTTTATATTTGGTAAAAGTGCGGGAAATAGGGGATTGTTGTTTATATCAAGTTGCTCAAATTGGAGGTCGTTTGAGATTTTACAAAGCCGTTAAATAATAGGTTTAATAAGATTTATTTCTTTTTATTGTTCTAAACATTTACTGATTAGGATGTAAAATAAAGGGTTATCTTTTATGCTGTAAATTTCACTTGGAAGATAGTTCCTTTTGTTATTATTTATTTAATTTCAAGTGGGTTCATCCTACAGTGCTGTTAATTTTGTTTTGGCTTTTAAGGGTGATTTATATTTCGTAGAGTTGCTTCAGAATCTATTACTGCTTTAGTAGTTTAGAACCCCAAATGCAAGAAAATAAGCTTTTATTGTTTCTACATTTTTTTTTCTTTTTTAGATCTCATAGTAATATTAGTTTTGGGTTTCTTTGAGCTGTGAAGATGACTGCACAGTGGGGTTTTAATATTGAGAGTATAGTATGGAGAGCAACAATAATGGCTGGCTAATTGTTAACTTTGGGGGGATGAGTCGTCGTTTCTGATACATAATGCCTTACTCTGAACTTGATGGGATGTGAAACGGAAAGCTTGAATCAACCCAAGGATGAATAGCTGTTCGGGGGATCTAGCTTTCATGTAAGATCAATTTTACCGTCTTTGCAGCTTCAGCTGTTTATAATTCAAGCAGAAAAGGACCCTATCTTAGTTTTTACTTCTGATTAATGTTTTGGATGCAGGCCTGATAATGAATTCATGGAGCTTGTATGGGAAAATGGTCAGATTTCAATGCAAGGTCAGTCCAGTAGAACTCGAAAGAGCCCCTCATGTACTGGTTTCTCGCCTCACACTTCCAAGGCTCAAGAGAAAGATGGAGGCAGTGCTGCTACTCCAAAAACTGGAAGGTTAGGGACTATGGATTCTGCATTGAGTGATTTTCCATCTTTGGTTCCCTCGAGTCACACGGGATTGAATCAAGATGATGATATGGTCCCCTGGTTGAATTATCCACTTGAGGATTCGCTGCAACACAATTACTGCTCTGAGTTCTTCCGTGAATTATCTGGGGTCAACTTTAACGAGAATGATGCTGTACCAATTGGTAGGAACAGTAATTTCGGTCACATAGTTAGGAATTCCCATAAGGTTTCGGTACACAGTGGTGTGAATGCTGAAGAGGGAAGTCCATCCAAGGTTGTTGGGGGAGTTCCTGAGCCTACTAGGCATAGAAATAGTCAATTATATTCATCGTCATTGCAGCAATGCCAAAATTCAGTTCCATCTATTAGATCAAGAATTTCAGATTTCTATAGCAGCAACACCAACAATGCCCACCAAGCAGGTTGCTTGAGTTCAAGTCAGACCCTGAATTTGACCAGGGGGTCCCCTAACATAAAGATGCAGAAGCAAGACCCACTACCGAAAGGACCATCGCCACGGCCTAGTAGAAGAACAGGTTTAATAAACTTCTCTCATTTTGCCAGACCGGCAGCTCTAATTAAATCCAACCTTCAGAATATTGGCTCCACAACAACTCCAGCTTTATCAAGCATAGATAGGCTGAGAAGTGATGACAAGGTGTCCACCGCCGGTAGTAGCAACCCTGTTGAATCCACGCTGATTGAGTCCACTAGCTGTTCCAGAAGGGTCACAGGTTTTCAAGGCCAACTAGTTTCGGCGCCAAGCATGGTGGATGTAAAATCATCAGTGTCAAAGCCTCCCAAGGAGCCCCTCTCTACTGAGCAGTCTGAAGCTATTTGTCAAGAAGCTGCCTCTGCAAACAATAGATTGCCTGATCAAGTCCTTGTTTGCTCGTCAAGTTTTGTGACAAGTACGTCCATAGGAAGGCCAGATAATGAAAAGGCTATTGAAAAGGTTGTTGCATCTTCTTCTGTATGCTCAGGCAACAGTACTGGCGGAGCCTCAAGCAATCCAAAACATAAATTGAAAAGGAAATATCAGAATACTGATGAATCTGAGTATCAGAGTGAAGTAAGTGAAAGTGGAAAATCCACCCCTTCTATCACCACCTTTAAATTATTTTCCTTTGATTTATTTTTGTTTAAACTCCGCTAGTATTCTCCCAGTCACCGTAAAATTTTGCTAAATCCTGAACCACAGATGCTGAATCAAAGTTGTTCTGTTTATTTTTACTTCCCTTCTGTTTTTCCAAAAAAGTTCATTTTGTTGCAGGATGCTGAAGAAGAGTCTGTCGATGCAAGGAAGCCAGCTCCAGCTCGAGGAGGTACAGGCTCCAAGAGAAGCCGAGCAGCAGAAGTCCACAACTTATCTGAAAGGGTGAGCAAGAATTACTGAGATCTATTATGTTGCCTCTGTATTTTAATCTCTCGTGTGATACCTATTATGGACGTTTACAGAGGCGAAGGGATAGGATTAACGAGAAGATGCGGGCATTACAAGAACTCATACCCAATTGCAATAAGGTTAGATTTATTTACAATTCATGGCACATTTTTATCGTCTGTATTGTCAGGTGTATGCTTTTTTGTTTTTCTTGTTGAACTGACATTTATTGTGTACCATTGTAAGGTAGACAAAGCTTCAATGCTTGATGAGGCCATTGAGTATCTGAAGAATCTTCAAGTTCAAGTGCAGGTAATTTATCTTTCTTCAGTTTTAATTTTCCGGAAATTTTTATCCAATAATTTCATGTGTATGTAATCCTTCCCATCTTCATGTAGATTATGTCAATGGCAACTGGGCTTTGCATGTCACCAATGATGTTACCAAATGGAATGCAACACATACACGTACCACATTGGAATCATTTTTCTCCCATGGGTGTTGGAATGGGTATGGGTATGGGATTGGGTATAGGCGTCAATATGGGGATGGGGATGCTTGACATTAGTGGTGGTTCCTCTCCTTGTCCTTCGGTTCAGGTACCTCCAATGCACGGAGTACAGCTCCCTGGCCCTCCTATTGCAGGACCCACTAACTTTCCCCCAATGTTTGGGCTCCCTGGACAAGGACTTCCCATGTCAATGCCATATTCTTCCTTTTTCCCTTCGCCAGGAGGGCCTTTTACAACACCAGTAACGGTAGCAGATGTCCCTGGAGCTACCACTCTGGAACATCGAGATTCAGCCTCGGTTCCACTGTCAAGTACAAAGGATGCAACACAAACAACAATGATGCCCAAGACAAGTGCTGATTGTTTACAGAATCCGACATCTCCTCAGGTGTGTGCACTTAATATAGATCATGCCCTTTTTCTTTTCGAGGAAAAAAAAATGGCTGTGTTGCTTAATAGAAAATTTACTAGTCAATCTGTTGGCAACAAAGTTGCTGCAATGGTTGTTTTAGTCTCTTGTTTTGACTGTGGATTATAATGTTATCCATCTAATGGCTTCAAGTACTTAAGAAGATCATTGGGGGTTTGAAGGTGTACTGTAGGCTTTAATTGTTTTACAAGAGGAAGTTGTGAGCTCAACCCTTTACCTGAAAAAAAAAATGAAGTGAAATAATAGGGCAGAATAGTGAACTTACAAGACTACGAACCATATGTAACTTACATACTTCATTCTCTTAGACTGAAAACTTCTCGCACTTTGTTTTGTTTCCTGTCGTAAGGGGGTATGTCAGTATCACAGAAAATCAAACCACAATCAGACCAGCTTCCCAGTTAGAAATTACACCAAAGGGAATGATGTTTTCTTATGTAGTTTTAAGAATGTATAATTGTTGTTCTTCAAGCTTACTGACATTTACAGTAACAACAAAATGCATTGTCCCAATTAGTTGGGTTCACCAACATAAATCTTTTTCTGCCATCCCAATCTATCGAAGTCCTTATCCTCGGTTAGATTGTGTATTCTAATTGTTTCTGATCAATTCCGCCCAGGTTCTTTTTGGTCCTCACACCTTCTCAGTCTCTTAAGACATGAATCTTTAAGCATCATTGTTAAGTTTCTTATGACAAAGCTTACTGGCATTTCCTCGATAAAAGTTTTTAAAGCATTATACACCAGTCCAATTAACCCTTTTCTTGTTTGTGCTGCCAGTCCCAGGCAATAAAAGAAGGTTGTGAACAGCCTGCTTTGGCCCAGAGGACCGCTCAAAGTGAAATCGGTAATGGCAATGGTAGCGTGAACTCAACCAGCATAAATGGGAATGAATGTGGTAGAGCAACTATTGAGTTAGTACTGCCATCTCTGTTTACTTCATTTTCAATTGGTTTGTTAATTCCTTCAAAGGCGGTTATGAAAAAAAAAATTAACGTCACTTGGTATATGCAGGTCATGATTTATGTAGAAGAGGAACCATTCGGTTTGACCTCAAGAAAATCAATTCAAACATGGAAGGGTTTCTTGAAAAGACTCTCTGTTTAAGGCATGATGTGAAACCCTAACAAAACAACCATCTGGCAGATCATGGCAATGCCTACTACTTGACTACACATATTTTTGTGAATTAGAAAGACTTGGGTTGTATTTTTTGGATTTGTACATTTACTTGCAGGACCTGTTCAGTTCGGGGAATGTAAAGGAAGTAACTTCTCAAAGAATGTACTTGAACAAAGTGTTCCCTATTCCCCTGTAAGGAATTGATAATTTTGTTTGGAGCAATGAAAAGACAATTCTTTTCTGTTCTGTTTAGGATTGTTGCTTTTGTTCATTTTGTTTTCTGCATCTAGATTTGGATTTTTTTTTTCCTATTTTAAGGACTTTTTTTGAAGTTAGGGACATAGCTCCCAAATATTGACTGACTGTATCAAACGTGGAATTCCAGAAAGTGGCATTTTCTTTCTTTGGAGATTGGTTGGTTTCCCAATATGCACGCACCCTCGCATGTTCAGCGTGTGCAGACCATCCTTACCTCCCACCAATGTCGCAAGTTCCAATCCGTAGTCTTTTGCCATATGGCAATATGTGGAAGTGAAATTGAGGTGGCACATAAAGATGTCTTCCCTCACAGAATGCCCCACTTAAAGCTGCAACGGGTTGCAGGCGTCCAGCCTGTGTTGTACACATTTTCTACCTATTACATAATCATAATTAAATAAAAAAAAGAAGTCATCTTCTGTCTTGAATATTCAATGCAAGGGAACTCAAAATGTATTATATAAATCCATGCAAAGAAGGAACCCCATCTCTATCTTCTCAATCCATCCCTCAAGAAGCAACCCCAACCCTTATACCTTGTTGTGTGGACAGCTCTGTGGGTGATAGTTGTGAGTGTGGTATGGAAGGTGTTAATGGAATTGATATGGAAGCCTCGTTCTATAACCAAGCATTTCGCCCAACAAGGTATAAGGGGGCCTCCCTATCGCTTCCTCTGGGGCTCCATTGGTGAGATATCTAAGATAGAAGGTGGTGGAGAGAGGCAGAAGCAGCCCATGGAGTCCTTGTCTCATGACATAGTTCCTACAGTGTTGCCTCACTATCACAGATGGTCTCAACAGTATGGTAAATACTTTTTCTCCCTTGTTCTTCTTCCTTCACTTCACCATATATTCTATTCTATTATGTCCTTCACAGAGACTAGACTAGTGAATAACTATTTAGAGACCTCTCTTTGCTCAATTGAAGTAACAACTCATTTTCTGCAGGAGAGACCTTGTTCTGGTTTGGGACTCAGCCAAGGCTATCGATCATGGACCCTGACAAGATCAAGGAGGTATTGAGTACCAAGTTTGGGTACTACACTATGGACAAGCCCACCCCGGCAGCAATCGCACTGGTTGGAAAAGGTCTGCTCACTCTCACGGGATTGGATTGGATAAAGCACAGGAGGGCTATCAACCCTGCTTTCTCCCTTCACAAGCTCAAGGTTTGCATTTCCTTCCATCCACCGGAGTCTCTCTCTCTCTCTCTCTCTCTCTCTCTCTCTCTCTCTTTTAGTGACCATTTGACCACCCTATTGACGTTGAGCTTGTCCATGGCCTTGGCTTCTTAAAAGGGAATGACAGAGAGAATGGTGGTATGTACTCTTTCGGCATTCGACAGATGGTCAACCTATCAATTGGCTCAGTCGATGAACGGCACTGGAAGCAATGAAATTGAGATGCACAAAGAGTTCATGGAGTTAACTGCAGATATAATCGCTCACACTTCTTTCGGGACCAGCTTCAAGGATGGAAAGGAAGTTTTTGACATTCTGAGGGAGCTTCACCAAATGGTCTCAGTCTCCATGACCAACATCTACATCCCCGGTAGCAAGTAATTATTGTACTACTTCATATCCTTTTTCTTCACTGCTGAAGAACTGATATCATCAATCAAATTTAAATGAAAAACCGCCATAAGAGGTTGATTTGAAGATACTTTGTGTTGGACGGTTGTGCAGATATATTCCAACAAAGTGGAACCGACGAGTGTGGAGTCTTGAGAAGAGATTGAGAAATAAGCTCAAGTCTATAGTCGAGCTAAGAATGGCTGACCATGGAGACTCTGGTTACGGGACGATGATCTACTTTGGTTAATGATGGGAATATCTAAGAGTACTCCAAGAAGCAAAAAAACTACAGCTTGACAGTTAATGAGATCATAGACGAGTGCAAGACATTTTTCTTTGCCGGGCACGAGCCCTCCTCGAATTTGCTGACATGGGCCATCTTCTTCCTAGGCAGCAACCCAGAATGGCAGAAGAAGCTCAGAGAAGAAGTTGAGACTGTGTGGAAAGGAAAACCGAGATGCCCATAAGGTGTCCAAGCTAAAGATGGTGAGTTGTGCTGTCTTGGTTTATTGGTTGCGCCATCAAACTTTTCACTCTATGATTGTTATTTTCTATGCTGCAGATGAACATGGTCTTATATGAAACTCTAAGGCTCTATAGTCTAGTAGTTCTCATTGAGAGGAAGGCAACCCAAGATATCAAGCTTGGGAATATAATAGTCCCAAAGGATACTCTCGTAACATTCCCGTTCCCGATGATCCACCGGAACAAAAAGTATTGGGGTGATGATGCAGACGATTTCAACCCCATGAGGTTTGCAGATGGATTGTCCAAAGCCGCAAGACATCCAAATGCTCTCATCCCATTCTCCATTGGTCCCCGGGTGTGTACAGGGCAGAACTTTGCAATGCTGGAGACCAAGATAGTGATGACCATGATTCTCCAGAGGTTTTCCTTCACTCTCTCCCCTAGTTACAAGCATGCCCCTGTCAACAACATTGTCTTACATCCTCAGTTTGGAGTCCCTGTTAATTTGAAACAATTACATACCTGTGAGATTTAATTGTAATGCCTTCAAGTCCCTATGATCCCAAGCTGCCATGGTATGCTCAAAACCATCAAGGCTACAACCTGGATTCTATGAAATAATGGTGACCGTGTCTCACTTGCCTTTGCTTGTATGATGTCAATAGCTTATAATAGAGAAATTATATGGGAGTATGGATTGTATCAACTTAAGGAAAAGATAAAAGCAATAATAAAGCCAAGAGATGCAAGAGATTTGATTGAGGAATTCAAGGAGAAGATGAAGGTAAGACAAGAGATTTGATTTATAAGATTTAGTAAATGTTTTAAATTTGTTTAGGTTAGGGACTACGTTACTATGTTTATCTTGTGTACTCTTCTATTTAAAGCCCCAAGGGGTCTCTTTGTACTTACCTTGAATTCAATAAACTCTGAATTTCTTCAGCTTATTGAAGTGGTTGTGAAATTTCAGTGTTAACAATATATCAGGATAACACCTTGCTTCATGTGGACCATGAACACAAGCAACTCATCACAATTAACATATATAGATGATAATGATTGAGAACAGAAAACCTATGGTTGAGAATAAAATTATCTCTAGGAAGAAAGAAATCCAAATTATTTCCAAAAGTTGATTACACAGGAAAAGAATAAATCACTACTGTAACATAAATCCATGCATCACATCAATTAAAAAGTATCCCACAAGAGGATAACTACCGAGTACTGACCAGAACCAAACACCAAGACAAACAATAGTTACAACTAAAAGTACAACAAGAATTCATTCCAAAGTTTCATATATCTATATTAAATGAGATGTGTGACCCATACCTTTTCTATACACTTTGCTGACCGGAAATCCCATGACAAACAGGAACAAGCTAGACTCCAACATTAAAACCATATATGAGACAGCAATCACCAGAACAGGTCATTTGAATGAACTCAATGCAAGTTTCTTCTCTCATCCCCTGTCTCATTATTTCACTTTTATGACATCCTTGTCTTCAGAAGAGATGGTTTTGGAGCTTGGAGATTTCCCCATAATAGCTTTCTTTACCTTCACGATGGAGTGTTTCACTTTAGATATGATGTTATTCGATTTCTTTTCAGTGGGCTTGGCTGGAATGTCTTGTTTTGATGCATCCTCTGATGTCTTTGAATCATCGACGTTTGTGGAGGATTCCAAACATGGAGCATCAGATTTTGGGATCTCCTCAACTACTTCTTTTGTCTTCTCCAAGTTATCTGTATCAGCTTGTACAGTTTCATCCGTCTTCACTTCCAAATTGGATTTCTTGGGATCTCCATCAGGTTCATGAGCAGTAATAGTTACAGTATTTACATCTCTATCTTTCATAGTCTCCACTGAGGCTGGTATGTCATCTTTGACATCCTCCTCTTCCTTTCCTTCAATAACGACTTCAACATCTTTAGAAGCATTCTCCTCCTCACAAGATTTTTCAGTAACTTCAATGGCAGACGTGGAACCACTCACCTCCTTTGATTTGGCTGTTTCAGGTTGAGTCAACATCTCAATTTTCACATTCTCTTGTTCAACTTTCTCTTTCTCCTCTTCTTTTTCTTCTTCAACCTTTCCCGCCTCTAGAACTACCTCTTTAGGCAAACCTTCGGCCATATCAACCCCACCATCGTTCCTCTCTTTATCCTTGACACCGACCTTTTCTACAACATCAGGAAGAGAAGAGCAGACTCCATCTCCTTTCGGACTGGTGTCATCATCCTGATTTGCAGAAATAACTGTATCTGAACTTTCAGCTGCAATGGGCTCCTCAACTGCACTTGTTTGAGCTTCCTTTTCACTGACCTTATCAGCCGGGATCCGTTCATCCTTCTCTGTTTCATCCTCAACACGTCCCTTGGGTATTTTCTCTTCAGTTATATTCCCACCTTCTTCAACAACTTCATACTGTTCTTGTGGTTTTTCGTCCACCTTCTATGACTGAAGCCGGGCTTTCAGCTATTTTCGCGTCTGCTTCTGAAACTTCTTCTGGCTCTTTCATTACTTTTGTTTCTGATTCTCTGACAGGAGAGACTTCCAAGTGCTCCACTGGTTTCTCTACCGCTTCTATAGATGACTCAAGGACATCAGATTGTTGTTCTGCTTGTTCTTCAATTGCTGGTTGCTCTGGTAATTGCTTCCCTACAGCTTCAATTGCTGGTTGCTCATCTGGTTGTTTTTCAACAACTTCAGTTGCTGGTTGCTCCTCTGGCTGTTTTCCAACAGCGTCAACTGCTGGTTTCTCTGGTGGTTGCTTTCCTGCAGCTTCAATTGCTGGTTGCTCATCTGGTTGTTTTTCAACAACTTCAGTTGCTGTATGCACCTCTGTCTGTTTTCCACCAGCTTCAATTGCTGGTTGCTTCACAAAAACTTCAGCTTCACCTGGAATATCAGTGGTATCTTTAACCTTTTCAATCTCCATGATTACAGGAGGCTCAGTCTTATGATCCTCTGTGTTTTCTTCAGATATAAATATAGGAACTGCTGAGCTTGCTGCTTCCTCAGTTTGAGGATTTTCTTCCACACCTGTTCCTCCATTTTTCTTGGAAGGAGGAACACTCTCTTGTGTCATGGTTCTTATTTCTTCGTTTATCTTCTTTTCAACTCGCTGCATAGCTCAAAATCAATCAGCAAGAAAGACATATGGATTCAAGAATACAAATTGTATTCACATGTTAGGGAAAAGGTAAAGAGAGAGATGTGCAAATAAAGAGAAAAACAGAAAAGGATGGATGGGTGGGTTGATTCGAATTGCAGGCTATTCTATTAATTAAGTAGAGAAAAAAAATAGAAAAGAAGAATTATGACAAGATTAAGAAAGAAAACCATATCCAACCATAATATAAAATGATAATCTGATTCAAATTCAAACCAAGTCTAAGCCATGTGGGATAGCTTGCACACAGTTTCAATCCTCTTTTCAATTGTTATTACAATCTATCTATGATTCTGTTGTGGTTGCTGTTCTGGGATTATAAACGTTGAATCTTCTACTGAAACTAGAATTAGATATTGCTCCTGGTAAGGAAGAGATTAAATCACCAAAACCTTAAGTGGCTATAGAATTATGGCAGAACTTTGAATGAGAAAATAAAATAATTTCTTTAGCAACCTTTGAATATAAAGCACATGATTTCTTCTGATGAATACAGAATTCAGACACTTTGGACAGGAACATCAAACAAATCCTTATACGATTCTCCAGGAAAACAGTAACCATGACAGATTGGTTTGGAACATAAAAAGCTTGACATTTCCTCAGCTTCATAAAGATCAACCTCATAAATTCTTCTGAATGTTCCTAGAAACATTCAGAATATTAAACCGTATCAGGGAGCAAAACTTGGAGAAGATTGAACCCGTCTCAGTCCTATAGGATCATTCTCTTGCATACTTCGCATGAAAAATTAAGATTGTTCGAAATCTGTATTTCAGACTAAAGAGATTAATAAACTATTATAAGGAATAAAGCCATGGAATCCTCATGAAAGTAAACTAAATCTGGTCTGGGACTTGCTCAAAATCCTTATTCGTGGCATTAAAACAGCTAAATTTCGAATATTTTTCACTTGTATCAACCTGAAATCCATAAAATACATGTCATACAACATGAAGAACAGAAGTTGATACGGAGAAACAAAAAGGAAAATCAGTAGCATACCACATCATTACTGTGATCTGATAGAACAGCCTCGCTAGTAGCCATTAGAATTTAGAACAGTCCAAGTTCAGATTCAGGAAGAAAAAAGGGAAGCAAAGAGAAAGAAACTGAAGTGTGAAGTAGAGTGACCAAGAATCCCAAAAGAGTTCTAAAACAGAGACCATCTGAACGTTATAATATAGCTTCCATATAAGCACTTAACTTTTCCAACATTTATACCATATGGAACACTTACCATTAACTCAGTTGCCTCATCCGAAATGGGATTTTCATGCTTGTCGACATGTGTAAGCGAGAAAATATCTGCTAGACTCAGCAGGACGGTTGAACCGCTCTTCGGCCGCTTTTAAAACACAAAAGAAAAGAACACATGCTCTCAAATTACAGGTATTTAAGACTGTAAAAAGAAAAATTAATAATT
>JAUPMG010000006.1:18037111-18060635 GCA_031762675.1 Pachysandra terminalis
ATGTAATTCTCAAGGATAATTACAAGCT
Organism: Pachysandra terminalis; assembly: GCA_031762675.1. NCBI lineage: Eukaryota > Viridiplantae > Streptophyta > Magnoliopsida > Buxales > Buxaceae > Pachysandra > Pachysandra terminalis. The sequence continues at coordinate 18,037,140 of JAUPMG010000006.1, forward strand.
AGAATGTTCAATATCTATTTCTGTTACCAATCATTCAAGGCCAGGACCATTGTATGTAGTATTGTATATATGTACCCACCCTTTCATGATTGCCTTATCTGGCGGTGCCTCAACGAATCATTTTCGGGACATTGCAATCGATTGATTGTACCCAACAGTGACGATTAGGAGCCACGGGTCACTAATCGATCCTACAGCCATTGCAGCTAGAGATGATATGTCATTGATCTGAAAAGGTAACTAAGTCCTAAAAGGAGTTACTAGCTAGGGGGCCAAGCTAGCCCAAGTGAATGCTGTCGAGTCAAGTCTCTTATCATCAGCTTCCTTATGGGAGGTGGGGTTTCCCCCCTCAACCTGCAAGCTCAAAAGCATAATCATTCTAGAGGAATTGGAAGGACTGCACTACTCCTTGTTGTCAAAGATGATATAACCTAATCTTTCTTTTTCTTTTTTCCTTCGCTCTTTTGAGTTCAAGTACAACTAAAAAAAGGGGTCTTTCTCTCTCTCTAGGCCACCATTGAGTACATGGGATGTCTCTTTCTTTCTTCCACCACTAGCTTTAGTTTGATCTTTCTCATCATGCTTACAAACTTCAGGGGTCCTTCTTTCCTTTCCTCCTTCTTTTGTTATCCCATATAGTCTGTTATTTAACTCTTGAAAAAAAGCAAAAGGATAAAACTTTGGTGTTTTTCAATTCTTTAGTGTATAGATAGATCTCTGCAATAACTATAAACTTTTAAAAAAGAGTTTTGTCCAACCCTCTGGCAGTTAAAGAACTGGCTCCCAGTAATGTTCTTTTCCTTTATTCCTAAGCTCTGATCTAGGATAGGAAAATTTTGTTTTTCTCCTCAGGGATAGTGTTTCAGTTTCAACATCATTGGGAGCTCTGAAAGTCTGGAAACACATCCAATGGAGGCTGTGCTGGTAATCTATATAACAGACAAACTTCCAAAATGCTAATTCCTGTTAGATGGACTTCATCAGAATTATCAGTTGAAGCACCAATCTTGAAAACCTCTAGATAAAAAAAAATTAAAAAATAAAAATCAAGTACAGAGCATTGTGGTTTGGCCTACCCTACCTGACCTTTCCTTTTTTTCTTTTTCCTTTCGAAGGTAAGGCTACCTCTATTCTTCTTATAAAGTAATGTAGCATGAATGAAACCCCACATATCAACATCCTCTCATTTTTTGGCCAATGAAATTAGCTCTTATTCCATTCCCCCTAAGTTTGCCATGTGATCAGGGGCGTAATTGAAGCTGAAGGGCCCTAAGCAGCCTTTTCCTCCTTTCATCTTTTCTTTTTCTTCATCAATTGGGACTCCTTGATTGTTAGATGTTGTGCCTCCTTCAATGTTTCTTCCTTGTGATCTCATGGCCTACTTCAACAACTGTTTGATCTCCATTCGTTACCGGAAGTTCTCTTATACTTGTACCATTTACTTCAAAAAAACATAATTGGCAAAATTAAGGACACTGAGAATTTTTAAGAACTAGTACAAAGAGTTCCACATGGTTCTTGTTCAGTGTAACTCCATCAATCCTACAAGAGTAAACATGTCTTCAATTCCAAAGATAACATACTGGAAGGAGAACCAGATGAGGCTGACGTGATGATTATGGTGAACAAACTCATTTCTTCTCTTCACTTGTATGATTCCTGCTATAACCATAGCTATGGCTGAGAGGATAAGTCCAAAGCTAACTCTCTGGAGGTAGGTGATGCCATTTGGATGATCAGTGATCCTTCTCAAGATAAGACCAAATTAAGGCAAATTCATAGATGGGTATAAGAAGGGACATAGTAGTAGACTCCATTTTTCTAGTTTGAAGCCAACAGCAGTTTTGTCTCATAGCCTGGTCAAGCAGATGAACTTGTTATCAGAACAATCCAGTTCATTTAGTGCAAGAGAAGTAGTAAACATAGGAAGATTTTCAACAAGATGCACTCCTAGTGTCTCCTATTGAAAAGGGATTGTTGCTTTTTAAGTCTAATTTGAGCAAATTGAATTGCGTTTCTCATTTTATGCAACAAAAGGCAATAATGAAGTAAGATAACCCACCTGAATTGGTTGGTATGTGAGTTCTTCATCCCAATTCCCAATTGAACAATAAGCAATACATATATACTTGACATTCCAAAAGCCAAAAAAAAATTAACAAAGCTATAGCAAAATTTGCGTAAATTTATGAATCAATGTTCTAAGATGAACCAATTACATGTCTTTCAAATTATTGGTTTTTTTCATCTGAATAAATTCCATTAATTGCAAGTTGCAGGGTACTTGTTGCCATTATGCCAAAACGTAAGGGGTGTCAATGTAATTTACTCTTACCAATAATTTGAAAGACATGTAAAAGTAAAAGAGTATATCCGTAAATATAGAAGAAGATAGATGAAAAACGGTCCTTAATCGGGAGGCAAATCATTTGAGATATAATCGTTCTAATCACCTTAACGGAAACATCGCAGAAGATATGCTTTCCCTTATTCTTGACTTATCCCCTATAAATACGCTGTTAGTCGTCGTCGTTTTGGACTAAGAGATCGAAAGTTATTGTTAGGTACGCAGAGGAGAATGGAGAAATCTTCCCGATTTGGTGGTGTTTGTGGATTGGTGATTCTTTTATGCTTCTGCTTCTCTCTTTCTTCTGTTGTTGCCGAAAGATTCCTACAGAAAGAATTCAACGATGTGCACAGAAGAAATCTCCTCTCCAATGGACTTGGCATCACTCCTCCAATGGGGTATCTGTGTCTCTATCTCTGAATTTCTATATATTCGTCTCTTTACAGTAAGAGTAGAGTAGAGAGTAGATGTAGATAGATAAGTAATGCTGGGAAAAACGGGTTCTTTTGTTTCTTATTTTGTGTTTCCTTGAAGAATGATAGAATAATTCTGTTTTGGGATCTAGTAAGGAGGCCAATTTCAAGCTGTTTAGCTTTTAATTGATTCATTCTTTTTACTAAAGGAAGAAGAGAATGATGATATTATAATTTAAGAGTAAATGTACTTAGGATATACATGGGTTTGATTTCATGATCAGTAAACATTTAATCAATCATTCCGATCATAGAAAGGAACATAATAATTATCAGATCATCAAAGTATACTCATCTGATGGTTAATCAGATCATCAAATCAGGCCTATTACATGCTTAACTGGAATTGTGGAAGGATGAGATAGTGAGGTAGAGTTTTTTTTTTTTTTTTTGGGGGTGTGTTAATTATGCAGGGGTAGAATTTAGAATATTGACAATGTTTAAATTAAATAAATGGCAATTAGTCAATTAGATGATCACACTGGTTGTTGTTAATGGCAGTTGTGGAGCTCTTGATATAATTCCCTTTTGTTACTGTTAGATCTAGTTGTATAAATTAATCTAAGTTCTAGAGAATATTAGATTAACTAGTGTTATCTAATGAAAATCAAGACAATAACACTGGCAATTTTAACGAGGTTCGGTATACACCTACTCCTCGAGACCACATCCAGATGATGAACAATCCACTAAAGTAAACGAGATTACATACACCAATTTGGTCTTACACAAATTAAAGACTGTCTCTTGAATTATGTCGTCATTGTGTAGAATCAACTTCAAGGACTTGTTCAGCGAGCTCCCCTCGACTTATGCATGCATGATTGAACTCCTTTCAATCTACAGCCGCCTTCTCCCAAAGACTCAAAGTTCTTCTCCCCGAAGAACTGTCAAATACTTGATATGATATTCTTGAATATCTTGGAGAGTTCCCCTTCTTCACGTAGCTTGATGTGTACTTATAATGAAGATAACAGATCTTCTCCAGATTCTCGGATGACTGGCTGTTGCAATACTGTTGTAACACTGTTGTAACAGTAGATCTTCAACGTGAGATTTGAGATCAGATCACAATCTATTCAAATTCTTATGCAAATCTTCTTGATCTCAATCAAGAATCTTCTACAATAGATAACCATCTCTTGCCATTGATTAGCAACAATTTTAGGGCGAAATCCTTGTGTGGCTGATTTCTTTCTTAACTCAAATATTTAACAGAATATTTCTGTTAACAAGGATTTGCAGGATCTTCTGAGTTTTAGAAACTTCTCCTCAAAGACCAGTTGTACCATCTTACACAATCTGCAGGCTTCTCTTTATCACAATAGTTATTCAGATTTGAGAGATCTTCTGAAGTTAGAAGCTTCTCTCCAAAGGCCAATTGTACCATCTCACGCATGACCCAAGCAATCAGCATACTTAATTTAGTCTCTTGGAATACTTACACATTGAGAGGATCTTGCCTAAAACATAGCAATCATATTAGAACAAGATATGCACATGATTGTAGCAGTTACTTACTTTGAAAATAGAAACATTCTAGACACGGCCAAATATGGAATTAATTAGAATATGTGTGTTATTTACCAAGAATGCCAATATTCACACGTGAGATCTAACAATTACATTAATATTACTATTATTATTATTATTAACAAATGGATTTTTTCTGTTACTCAGGTGGAACAGTTGGAACCACTTTAACTGCAAGATTGATGAAAAAGTCATCAGAGAAACTGGTTAGTTACATTGATATCCCATATATATATTTATCTTTCCCAAGATAACAAATGTAATAGGCAATGAAAATGATTTTTTTTCTCTTTAGTAAGTCCATGGTGTTTGGTCTACTATTATAGTTTAAGCTCTTACTGAATCTACTTAGAAGTATTCGATTATAGTTAAACTAAAATTAGTAGATGTTATAAATTTACAATATGTCCTGAGTTGCAGCTTCTCATTGTTTCAATTTATGTTAGCTATGTTTTCAGTTTTCAATTGCTTGGAATTGACTCTTCACTAGATGTGAGATCTCAATTTTATTTTGTGGTTTTAACTTAACTAAATTGTGCTTCTTTATTTTTATGGTTTAATAGCTGATGCTCTGGTGTCCACTGGTCTTGCTAAGCTTGGATATAAATATGTCAATTTAGGTATTCCTACTCTTCCAGTTCATATATTTATATTTTTTTTTTCATTTTTGACACACAAACTGATATCACAATTTCTTTTCTCATAGATGATTGTTGGGCAGAATTAACTCGAGATGACCAGGTTCGATATGTTATTTCTTTCTTATCCTTTTGAGATGTTTCCAGTTTCAAAAGATTATTAGAATAATGATTGAATCTAAATCATAGGAAATATTTTTGGTAGGTATGATGTTAACTAAATAATATATCTAAAGATGTAATTATGGGCATGGACTTTAATCTATTTGGTGGTAAGTGGTACCCCGTGATTATAAATATTAAGAAGCATACATTTTGGTTGATTCAAGTTGAAGTTGTTATTATCAATTTTAGGGTAATCTAGTGGGTAAGAAGTCAACATTCCCGTCGGGCATCAAAGCTCTTGCGGACTATGTTCATAGCAAGGGGCTGAAGCTGGGAATCTATGGAGATGCAGGGTATGGATATTTCTAAAATACGAGTCAGCATTTCTTACATAAATCTCTTGGAGTAAACTATGGTGAATGTTTTGTCTTCACTACCCTTTTGCAGATACTTTACTTGTGCCAAAGCTGTGCCAGGCTCTCTTGGCCACGAGGAAAAAGATGCCAAAACTTTTGCTTCATGGGTATGAAATATGGATGAACAATAATCCCGCTTTGCTTTTTGACATATTAAAGGAGAATAATACATTTTGGGTGTTTCAATTATATTTTTTTTCTACCCTTGTATAAGAATATAAAGCAACTATGATAAAAATTGTATATTTCAAGCTATTTATTGGATAAAATCTGGAACCGGTGCATTGGTTATATGCAGGGTATTGATTATTTGAAGTATGATAACTGCAACACTGATGGCTCCAAGCCGACTGTTCGGTAATTTTCTTTCACAAATTTATTTATCTTACTACTTCTATATTCCTTTTATATTGATATATTTCTGTATTTACTTTTAACATATAGATATCCTATAATGACCCGAGCTTTAATGGAGGCTGGTCGCCCAATCTTCTTCTCCCTATGTGAATGGTAATCCTAAGTTCCCATGAATACGATTTTATTCTTTTTCTTGTAAGGTCATTTACCAAGTTGTGTTTTGCAAAGATTAGGGGAGACTTACATCCAGCTCTATGGGGTGCTACGTTGGGAAATAGCTGGAGAACTACAAATGACATATCTGATACATGGGACAGGTAAACTAGTATATGTGCTCTACCTTTACATATTATTTCTCTATTCCTACTTATATTATCTTAAATTAAAACTTTTTTTTCATATGTTTGCTTTGGACAGTATGATTTCTAGAGCTGACATGAATGAAGTATATGCCGAGTATGCAAGGCCTGGTGGTTGGAATGGTTAGTATTGTTCCATGTTCGGAATAAGCAGCCATAGGAATAAGCAGCCAGCCAAAAAAGAAACTGAAGAATTTAGGGGATGTTTGATGGGGATTTTGGATTTTGATTATGATCCTTGATTCTCAAAATCTAGATTCTCATTACTGATTTTCAGAATCCATAGTCTCGTTTCGATAATATTCTGTGCTTAGAAACCAAAATATGTTGTGTTTGAGCAGATCCAGATATGCTTGAAGTGGGAAATGGAGGGATGACAAAAGATGAATATATAGTCCACTTTAGTCTATGGGCTATTTCAAAGGTACTAAAAGCTTCCCTGTTTTGCATTCATGGCAAAATCTGTTTATTTATTTAGGAAAACCATTGTAGGCTCCGCTTCTCATTGGATGTGATGTGCGGAATGCAACAAAAGAAACTATGGAAATCATTGCCAATAAAGAGGTCATTGCTGTTAACCAAGGTAAAACGCACGTCCGTCCATAGGGTGATACGTCCGGTACAAATTATTTTTAATTAGTAATCTAACCAATGAGATGCTTATTCCTAGATCCACTTGGTGTTCAAGCCAAAAAGGTTAGAATGGAGGGTGATCTTGAGGTATATCTACCACACAAATTAAAATCTGCTGCTGCTTCTGCTTCTTCTAGGTCATGAGTATGGCTTGGTGCTAAGTCATTTATCTTTCTACAGGTTTGGGCTGGACCCCTTTCAGGCTATAGGACTGCTCTCCTTCTACTCAACCGAGGCCCTAGGCGTACTTCCATTACCGCTTATTGGGATGACATTGGAGTACCTCCAAACACTCCTGTGGAGGCTAGAGACCTTTGGGAGGTATATCAATTTACCAAGCTTACTTGAGTGTGTGTGTGTGTGCGAGTGATGGAAGTTATATTTTTGTGTCTTATATGCGTGTAGTACTTATTCCCTTGGTCCTATGCAGCACAAGACACTGAAGACCCGATTTGTGGGGAACCTCACAGCGACAATGAATTCTCATACATGCAAGATGTACGTGTTAACGCCTTCTTTCTTGAGTTTATGATTGAGTTTACCAATTGCTTGTCTACATTTTATGGGAGACATTTCAGTTTGATAATATAAAGGAGTAGAAACTTTCCTCCTCTTGTGCATAGTATTGAGTTGATTTCAGTTTGATAATACAAAAGAGAAGAAACTTTCCTCATTTTGTGCATACTATTTATGTGTTTGTGTGTGTGTGTGTGTGTCCAAGAGAGAGAAAGTGAGATGTGAAGAATATGATACATACAATAAATGGAGGAAAAATTACCAATAAGTGCTTCGTTTATAATTTTTAGACACCCAATTGCTTAAAAGATTCAAAATAGCGGTGTTAAATATTTGTATAAAAATGATCATAACGCCACTCATAACAGTTATTGAGAGAAGACTACATCTCTCACCCCTCCACCACCACTATCATTACCACCACCCCCACCACCCACCACCACACTAGGTGGTGCAAGGGATGCACATTGGGGGGTGGTGGTGGTGGTGGTAATATACTAATAGTAGCGGTGGTGGGGTGAGAGATGAAGTATTCTCTCAATAATTGTTACGAGTGGCGTTATGATCATTTTTATACAAATATTTAACACACTCAATAAGAGCGTCAAATGAGGCACCTAATCGCCATTTTGAATCTTTTAAGCAATTGGGTGTCCAAAAATTATAAACCAACCACTTGTTGATAATTTCCCCATAAATGGACTTAATATTTGCAGACTACGGTTTTCTTTGGCATACATAACTTCTAAGCTATTAAACGTTTCCTTAAACTTGGGTAAAATTTTGATATGGACACCTGTTCACTGTTCTCTTTTTCCTTAAACTCATTCACATTCTCTTTTTCCTTGGGGTTTGTACGGGTACCCACTGAATTAGCATCGAAAAGAGAGAACAGAACGAGCAAGAGAGAAGTAGAGGTTGAAGAATAAACGGGCAATTGATAGATAACAAGAATCAAACAGGCCAATATAAGCAGAGTACAAAATGGCATAACTAGCCTGCATTGGCTGTTTATTATCTGTGAGGTCTTTACATCCTCCGACAGGTGTTTGAAAAGAAAAAGGTGCAAACCTTTACTTCACTTGCATGATCCATGGTCAGATCATCGCATCTTAAAACCCCATGAAGGCATGAACCCCGATAATAAAATTTATATCCTACGTAAATCTAGCAAGAATAGAAATGCCAAAATAAACAAAGTATGAGTCGCAGGACTGCCCCAGTAATTTAATACAGTGCATTCTCCCAGAAAAGCCTCCAATATTCTTGTTCATACAAAAAGCAGCCTATAATCACGAATTTCACAAGTTAGATCCTAATTGCATAATCCTTCAGAAATTACAAGGGAGCCAACAACTTTGACATAATCCTTCAGAAATTACAAGAGAACAAACAGAAGCAAAATTGCTTGCAGTCCAACACAGAAAACTGCAATTTAATACACCTCTTCATTTTGGAATTTGCATCCCATAACTGTTATATGACAAAATTTATTGAAAAGTAAACCAAAATTAAATCAACAGATAAAAATTACTATGTACGATGCATCATGACATCGAGCCACTAGACAATATCTCACCACCATCATCACCATATTGATACTGCTCATAAATTTCCAGCAACAGTTCCCTACATGGGACAACTGCCCCAAGCTTGATACATGCTAAGAAAGCACCTGAAAGCTTCCTATGAAGACTGTAGGCCTCATCAGGTGGTGGGATCAGCCTATGCTTCAGCATTGTGGCCCCAAGGTTAGAAATACTTTGGGTGATGTTAGTGGAGCGAAAATCGTACCCACCAGGCTTTGAAAACGGTAACCCCACAACAAAACCAGCCTGAACATGGGTCTCTAACATTACTTCCGATTCTAATCCGGTAAGGAACCCAAGTCTCCTTGACATCTCAATCACCGAATCTCTGTCACCATTTGCACATGCAATTACCTGATCAAATGTGAATGATCCTTCAGTAGTTGCAGCTTATTGCAAAATAGGTAAAAAAAAAAAAAGGTGCAGATGCAAATATATCATAATCAGATCTATTTTGACAGAATGTTCGCAAGGTCACAATTAATTCACCAAACCTTATTACTCATCACCTGAAAAGGACAAGGAATTGAGGCAACTTTGAGTAATTCATTGGACAATCCATCTCTTAACTATGAAAAAGATTTCCCATTATGGGGTAGAAACCCAACAACACCCATTAAATAGTATATCAACACCCATAATTCAAAGGAAAAAAGGAAACAAATAACATGAACATTCTAGGGGAACTCATAAAAGCCTTCCAATTTTGAATTCCTCGATCAAAATTTATGGCCCACCACTTAAAGAGGCCCACTTGTGATATTTTGGTCATCCAATTATTGTAATTCCTCTTCTAAACATTAATCAAAATTTTCACCATCCAAAAGTATGATGAAATCAAATTGCTGTAGCATTTGCTCAAGCTCATTTTTTTAAACAGTTTATCCCTTAATTAGGACCCATAGATGGTGAGTCCCGATCATATATAACAGAATGTTACGTGGCTAAGTCCGGTGCTTAAAGACGTCTCATATCACAAGGCCTTAGATTTTGCCATGATAGAGTACCTTAGTCTTTTATTGCTAAAGCTGAAAGTAATCAAGTAAATACAACAGATAACACCTAATTTCTTATTATTTACATTAGAGAAATGCTAAAAATAAGTTGCACTTGCAACCCTGCAAAAAGACAAGAAAACTACAGATATCAATGCACATTAATTGACAAAAAGACTTTTTTTTTCATATTTTAGTGGGTTTGACAAAAGCTTATTTGCTTCATAGCATCCATCTTACATTATTTCATCATGATATGAAGTCTGAACATTAATGCAGCAGAGGATGGGGCAGATTAAGTGTAAGAGGACAAGAATATACCATTCTTAGATAGTCATCGACAAATCTCTTAGGGTAGTCTCGAGCTGCCCCAAAGTCAATGAGATTGATTGATTTTGTGGCTTCTTCATATAAAAAATTACTCCAATTGGGATCAGTCTGCAGCAGATAAAGACAGCAAACAAACAAACAAAAGACTCAGAAAATAAATTTCAACAAAATCCTGTCAAACCTTTTCTAGACCACAGATTTTTCCATATCAAAACAAGAAAATGAGAAAATAGTAGAGAACTGGAAATCAATGACCCAAAAAAACGGAATAGATGTCTGCATGAATAGACGCATTCTTCACAATTGGAAAACAAAGAAAATCTTTGTTTCAATGCAACTAGATGAGGTGCATTAGCTCGAGTCTGATATATCTTGGTGGAGTAAATGATGGAGGTACATTAGCTTGAGTCTGATATATCTTGGTGAAGTAAATCATGGCTTCGAATTCTCATGGAAACATGACCTTCATCCATGATTATGAATAAGGCCCAAGCATCCATTTTATCAGCCAACTTTCCACTACACTGCATTTGCATGCTGCAATTTTGGTAGTATCTCATGACCCTGACAGGATCCTCAAAATAGTGCCGCTGCCTACTTGGCAAATGTGATTTTTCCTCTCAAATGCTTTCAAGCCTGTTTTAGATTGTAATCTCTAATCTTATGGGTATCTGAATGACTCTAAATTGGAAGAACGGTTTAAATTTCCAGGTGACTCCCTCAAATCAGAAAGACAACTTGAGAATTCATCAACAAATAGTTTCTGAACCCTCAGATATATTAATATAGTTTCTACCAAATAGAAACTTCTCTTTCCCTAAATTAACTACCATGAAGGAAAATAAGATGACAATAACAAAGCTAAGAAATTAAACACCACAGAAACCTACCTGCATGAAACAAAAAACAAATAACTCCATCAAAGTCAGCTCCAGCAACTTTTTTGCTACATAATTGCGTGTTTCCTGGTCTAGTGCTGCCACTTGATCAATAGGAATTCCTGTAAGAAGAATAAAACCAGTTGTCATACATTAGAGATACCATGAGGATGGGAAATCCAACGGTGCTGATCATTAATTGGAACATACGGACAATAAATTAGAAATAAGGCCGCCATTAACTTAAGATTAAACTATTAGTGGGTGCACTGCTGACATACATTATATTGCATTTGGTTGAGGAGAGCTTCATGCTTTAATAAACATATAAATTTCACTTCTTTATAGAAGATGAGCCAACCAATGTGGCCATCTATGTGTACTGCAAATTTTAGATGGTGCTACTTTTCTTTTGGTGCCACATTAGTTTAAATGTATCCAATTTTGTTATGAAAAGCACTAAGTTGCTCCTCATAATTTTAGTTGACCCTAGTAGAGCCAAATATGGTGAATGCACCTTCTTGAAGCCCAAAGGAGTTCATTTTTCATTTTGTTTTCATGCATAAATCATTTCAAACACCTAAACAGGAAACGGGAATATGCAAGCAAGAAAACCACCAAAACATTTGCTCATGAAGCTGATGAATGTTATCAGAAGAACAGAGGCCTTTTATGATGAACGAATCATGTATTTGGCATTTGAATCAAATAACATTCAAATGATGAATGAACAGAGGCCTTTTATGATGAATGTATTTGGAATGTCATCAATAGATTGCACATATTGATAACTTTTCGCCAGTATAAAGAGTTCTCTCTTACATGTGACTGCTTGGAATCATCCGTTATTTAAGAAGTTTCACCCATATCTTCAATCTCTCAGCAGGATCCAAAGATCAAATTTGCAAAACTTGTGATTTGAATGCAATACTTAAAAAATACCCGATAATTACCAGAAACAAGTTCTGTAGTTAAAACTCGTCTACTTGAAATATTGTCAATAACCATGGGGACATAGAACCCTCTTGTATCGGATAACAGATCACGGAATCGTTTTTGATTTCTTGCCTCCAACTCGTAGTCACATTCCCGAGAAAGTTCTTCTTTGGCAACCTGCAAAGTTAATCCCAAAAGAACCTCAATGTGCATTTCTAACTAGGGAGAATCTTTAAAATTCATATAGCAGAAACGTTAATATAAGCACTTTTTCCTAGTCAGTAATAGCAATTACCTTCATAGCTCTATCAATATAAAGACCTTTAGGAATAAGATTTGTATAATCCAAAAGAAGCTTCACGTTCTCAATATCACTTCCAATGCTATCTGCAACACCAGGATACTGTATTTTCATTGCCACCTCCAAACCATCCTTTGTGACTGCTCGATGTACCTGAAAAGTTGTTTCTACAGATGTGAGGCCATGATATAGCAGTTCATACAGTTTACACCTGCATGACTCAATTAAAATTAAAAATTAAAATATATATATAAAATAGCCTTAACTTGGAGAATTGTACTGAATAGTAAATATAAAGGTAAAGGCAGATGCACATAAGTGAGAAGGAAAAAGTTATGCACTGGAATAAGTGAGTTATATCAGCATTTCCAACATGCACACTCCAACAGACTATTAAAAATAAAAAATAATAAAAATAAAATATAAAACTTTTAAATCTGGTTGTAAAAACTGAAAAGAATGCCATCTAACAGAGAAAGGACAAATCAACATAAGGTGCAGCAGAAGAAACCTATCAAGAATGTAGAAGGACCAAAAGAAATTCCGATTCCCAATTCTTCATAGCATCACTAATATCAAACACTAGGAGAAAAAATAAAAGCCGAAAAAAAAAAAAAAAAAGCATCCCAAGTGCTTGGCACTCAACATTGTTTATATATTTAGGGTTTTCATATTAAGAAGGAAGTTTCTAATAACTGAAAGGAACAATTCCACTAATTCATGATTATTTTTTTTTGATCGGTAAATGTATGATATATATTAATAATAAAGTAAGCTATACAAATTTACAGTATTGCAAAAAAGAAAATTACTACAAAATCTGTAAATCTCAGCCATCCCACCCAAGACCCCATTGGATATTAAAATCCTCATATTTCATTCCCTCAAACTCCTTATGAGTGGACGCCCAAAAGAAAGCTAGGGATAGGGCAGAATCAGCAACCTTCTGAACCGATGCTTCCTTTACACTAATTCATGATTATTCAAATGTATTACATAAATAACCAGTACTTTACCTGTAATTAATGATGACTAGAAGAATCTTTCCTTCCACTTATTAAAAACTTCCTTCCAATATTAGAACCCTGTATCTATAGGTCATTAACATAAACGATAATATGTTAATCAATCAACAATGCCTCTTCTCAAGTAGCTGCAGTCAGTATCACAAACAGTGCTCTTTCATTCAAGCATACCAACCTTAATTATTCAAATAAATTATATCTCTTCAAAGCTTTCCTCACCAACTCCATAAATATACTCTCTTTTTTTTTTTGATCAGTAACTCCATAAATATACTCTTAGGCCTTCTCCTCACACATTTAGCTCCTTCCACTTGCATAAACAACAGTTGCTCACCAAATCGGTCATCAAGGTTTTCGATTTTGGATTCATTGGAAATTTACACCTTCACAAAAAGAAATTCCATGGCAAATATAGGGAAACTTCACGTGTCGCGGCCATTTAAAATTATGCTTGTCACTGATCTTGTGTTAACATGTCCAAACCATCTCACTTGATTATCTTTTATTTTATCTTCTAAATTGTCTATTTGACTCTCTCAAAAGACCTTCATTTCCAGTGTATTCACATAGCATGGACAATGCCTAGGCAACAAAGAAATTTCATAACAAATTCTTTTAGGGAAAAAAAGATTCAATAATCTATTTTGTAAAGTTGTACTAAGTTAAGTAACATAAATACAAAACAAGAACACAATTAGGATGCAGTGCGTTTATAAGATGAGCGTAGATGAGGATGTTAGGATGGATTTGTGGGGTAAGAAAGGAATGCATTCAAGAGAGTCTAGGAGCAGCCCTGATAAGAAATAAAGGAGTCAGTTGAGATGTTTTCGCATGTAAATGGTGACATATGGAGATGCTTGTGAGAAGGTCCGAGATGGAGCAAGATGAATGATCTAAAAGGGATGGAGGAAGCCTCACCCACCCCCCACCCCCCAAGAGAGAGAAGAGAAACCTGGATCCACTCGGAAAGATTATACAGAGCTAAGAATATGAAATTTGAAAAATTGGGATGGCTGAACAGAATTCATGTTGCAAATACAAACTAGTTGTGCTAAGATATTTTTCTATTCAGTTTATGAGTCCAAAAAGAGCAGAACTTAACATGTCAAAGTTGAGAATGATGGAACCCCCCCTAAACGAAGAGGGACTTTTTCTTGCCAGCTTCTGGTGGTTTATCACTTCACGAGTCGTATGCTCTAGTCTATACTCTCCCACCCAAGGAAGGAAGTCCATGGAAAGCCTTTAGAACGGGCAGCAAATCACATTGAGTAACTACAAAATTTTGGTGAAAGAATGCGTTAATATGTTTAAGACCTGAATCACACCCAATAAAAACATCATCATCAATATTATCCAAGTAATCTTCTTTCCATAATTCCTTGTCATTCTCATCCGAATTGTGAACACATTCTTCATCAATATACCTTTACACCTTTGGTTCAATTGATCTAACAAACTTACATAATTCTGAGTTATGGAATTACAACTATAATTAAATAAATAAAAAAATTCTAACATAATGCATCTAACAATAAATAATCATATATAGTATTATTGATGCGGGATTTGTAATGGACAATATATTGAAAATATTTTTGACAAATAATATAAATCAACCACTACAACCACCCTTCCAGAGAAATAAGTTCAGGGAGTCTGTCTCAAGATAGCCTAAACCGTCGCACAGCCGTTCTATCAAAAGCGTTTCTTCACAAACGTAACCTGTGAATAAGACAAAGAGAAGAGACAAAAGGGGAAGGATATTGAAATAACTGTAAGTCAGTTAGCACGTATATCTCAGAGCAAGGAAACCTTAGATTTCGAGTGACCCGGAGTCTATATCATGTATTGAGAAATACAGTATATGACAGACTATCCCCTCTCTCTTTCAGTGTCTTTACTCACTGTTGTCTTCTACCTCTTGAATTTCTCAGAGATTTAACTTGTTCTTTAATGGAGGATATGTTCTGTTATTTATAGGGAATTCATCCTATCAAATTAGGAGAGATGTGATTCAGTCAAGCGTCCAGAGAGGAGCTTAAAAATATCTCCATGCATCAGAATATATCTTGAATGCTACGTGTATTCCAACACGCCTAAGTTATTTCTAGAAAGAGGGATGAGTCACTTCGAATGTATGAACTTGCTCTGTGAAAGGTTGCTTTAGATCTAGAATAACACAAGTTGAATGACACGTGTAGCATGCATAAAGATCTAAAAGCAACGTTTTCATTCTTGCTGCCATTCCAGATATGACAAAAACCCCTTTAGATAAGTTATACAGCTGATATTATAAGTAACTGAGGTTTTATCACATGTTATTCATTTCTGGGGAATCTATCTCAATCAACTTTAAAGATAAATGAGTCACTTAACTGTCATAAATATCTTTCTGGACTTCATTCATCTCGAGGCCAAAAATAACTCCATATATTTACAAGGTGACCAGTATATTCTCAAGTTATCCATATAGAGATCTTGAATAGAAGTTTCTCAGTAGAGAACTTGTTTTCATGATCAATAGTAAAAGAGGAGTTTATCTTGGAATCCTTCAAGGTTTGTAGCTCAAGTAATCAATCAGAGTGACCTCAACTTTAATGAAATCAGAAGTACATATGTTCCCTTGTCAACTCTTTTGAAATAAAGTGAGAAGAGATTTCTCAAAGTGAGTAGGAAACCATTTTCAGGAACTATTTCCTGGAGATAGTGTAATTCCGACTTCTGAAGCTCTTTCCCCTAGGGGTTTACTTTAGAAGTCAAAGTATTTTACTCAAAATATTATTCGAAGTCAATTCCTAAGGATAAATAAGAGTGACTCCGAACTCTACTTTGTAGTTTGAATGTATTCAAGAGTGTATTCGAGGGTAATAACCTGTTTTTTCCCTTCAAAGTACTCTTAAGTAAAGTGTATAATTGAGTCATGCAAATTCATAATTGTCACTCGAAGGTGACATTTGGAGAGGTAATAACACGACTTCGAATTATTCCTTTGTAAGGACACTTCAAAGTCAGTGAAATCGTCATCCGGAAGTGTTCCTTTGGAATGAACGAAATGTATACTTCGGGAATTCCGTTAATAAGGACTCATTTGAAGTTTAACCGAATGCAAGTCTATTTATGGGTAACAAACCCTTAGTCTTTTGACGATTTGACCATCTCGAGGTGGTTAGCTTTCGAATCACCATCTGGAGGTCGTTGACCTTTGAGTTGAACAGACCAGAAGGAAAGATGTCTCATTCGTAGTTTTTTTTTTTTTTGATGAATAACCAGCAATAATAATATATATCAAAAGAAAGAGTACAGAAAGTAGGACTTCGAGTTTTTGTTTAGAAATTTATGTATTTGAAGGGTCCATTTGGGGTAATATATTCCTACCACTGTCCTTCGGAAGGAATCACGTTCTGTCTTGTCAGAAGTACAAATCATTAATACTCCGATCGTTTCGGAGGTATTTAGCCAATACATTTAGATTTTGGACACGTGGAGCGGCTCGGTATAATGAACCGTTTCCAAAGGTAGCTTCTTGAAGAAGCGTTACCTTTTTCAGGTGATAAGGACGGTCAGATATCTCTGACACGTTTCAAAAGTCGCTCTTCAAATCAAATCAACGTACAACCGTTGTGACAGCTAGCACGTGTAAAGCGAAAGGGCGGCAGTAATTACTTTAGCAATGATTCAGTGTATATGTTCATACCTAAAGTCTTGTATACACGTTTTAAGATGATGCCACGTGTTTGATGGGACTCATTAGGCCATCTGATCACCAATATAATCTAATCAAATACTAGATCACCAGCTTTTGCACTTATTGTTTTACTGCCCAAGTGTTTAAGGGGCACCTAGTCAAGTACTTGCTGCCATCACCACCTGGTGCTTTCTCACCTAAGCCTTGCCTCGATGCACCTAAGTGCATATACATGATAACTTAAACGAAATATAAAATTGAAAAATAAAGGAGATATTAAAACTGCATAGTTCAAGGGACAAAGCTTTTTTTCTTAAATGAAATATATAACTTCATATAATGCAGTTTTAATATCTCCTTTATTCTTCTTGCCTAAGCCTTGCACTTATTGCATATAAAATTGGAAGGAAAAAAAAAATCCATTTCTAAGCTTTGTTACTTTCTAGGAGTTTTTTATGTTTTTTTTTTCTTTCTGTGCATATTTTAACTAGTCCAATGTCTACTCTTCACGTACATAAGATGCTGCCCCTTTTATATATATACTTGAATATATAATTCAAATACTATTTACCTCATCAAAAAAAAAAAAAGGAAAAGCAATTTATGGATTTTAAGGAATTACAAGGCTGCTTCACATTTGTCACAAATAAAGGAAAACATCTCTTCTTATAGGAAGAAAATGTATTTAAAATTCAAAATCACTAATAGACAGCACAAAAACATGATTTTTTGCAGTAAAACCAGTGGTTCCACAGCAATGATGATTCAGTAACAACTCTCCCTAAACAGTAATTATGGAATTGAATATCGAATAACATACAAACAGCATTAAATGATGCGTAATGGTCAACTGCACTGAACTTGATACGAGAGAGAAAAAAAACATTAAAATAAAACACAGAAAGAGTATTAAACAACTCATTACATCACCTGGCCTATACTTGCAGCAGCAATTGGCTCATAATCAAAGCTCTGAAGCTTTGATGACCAGTCCGGGCCTAACTCAGCATCCAAAACTTGGTTAAGCTGGCTCCTAGGCATAACATCTGCACCTTGACGAACTATGTCCAGAGCAGCCAAAATCTAAGTACAGGAAAAAACATATACATTAAACTAAATAGCAGTGAGAATCTTCAATTGTAAACAATAAATAAAACACAGCTACAATGAGCAAAGACATATAAATAATTTAGAATTTTCAGTTGTAAATGATAAATAAAACACAATTGCAGCAAAGACATGGAAATTTTAACATTTTCCTACTGACCTTCTTTGCATAGTCAAAAAATTTTGCCTCCAAAAGAGAATTCGATTGACAAAATGATAAAGATTTCAGCATTCATCAAGTGAAGAGTAATTATAGGGCTGTCAAACAATCCTTTAATTTTTCCAGGACTAAGCCTGTTAGTCACCTTACAGAAGGAAACTTTATCTATTTCACAGTCTTTTACTATTGCAGCTGAATATGGCACATTCTCACATACAGGCTTGACGTGTTCATCATCTGTTTATATAAAATATTGATATAGCATAGTTCATAAGTTACCAGTTTCCCCAACATGAAATCAAAGTCCTTACAAGATCAGGGATGATGGCATTCATCTTGCATTTGGTAAATAGATTATTATGCGATGACCATATTCCCTGGCATCAAGTCACCACTATGCACTGTATATAAGTAGGACATAGTGGCCGACCTGTTAAGCCTATGAAGCTTATATTTTTATGAGTACACGCAGTGTGTAAAAAAATTGCAAAGTAGACAGCTAAATCTCTTTTATACATAAAAATTCAAATGAATTACTAAATGTCTTCAGTGTCCGGCATCTGAATTACATTGCCTAGCACCGTTAAGCACATAAAGCGGTATAACAATAGTAATGACACAAGACATCTAAATTGTAAAGAATTTCAGCTAATAATTTAACGGGAGTTCTACTTACATAAAGCCTCTAGTGTAGTGGTATGCCAAACTGTGAAACTAATTGCATATCAAATATTATAAAACGTGAAAAAAAGAGCATTACCATACCGGAGCAGGTACAAGGGATTCATCCTGTATACTCAACATCTGCCCCAATTTGAGTGCCGCTCCACGCATTCTACATAGTGCAAGAGCCAAACGCTCTGCATTTTGTTCAGATAAAAATGGGGAAAGAGCAGATTGATTGTCATCCGTAGTAGGCGTCCCAAAAACAAGCCTTCTGGCTGATTCTTGGACTGTTCCCCAAGCAAGTCCAGCTCCCAAACCAGCAAACCTTCAGAATTTTCACATTCAATCAGATATTATGCTATGAAGGGGGGGAGATGGGAACGATAAAACTGCATAAATGGTAATTTCACCACCTAAACTTTAAGATCATTTTGATCGTCTCAATAACGTAGCTTGAAGTCATTTTTTTTGGATAATTAAGTTCAGTGCAACCAAACACATGTTTAGAGGAAATGCTTCAACACAAGGGATTCGGATACTGTAATGTCATATGGGACAACCTACCTAGAGATTTGTTAATCTCACGGACATATATGACTACCAAATTGAACCTGCAAAAAAGACCCAAAGATAGATGGCAAGGTTCACCCTGACAACAACGAGGACAGATCAATGTATAAAAATGTTGAAAATGAAGTTCGATACAGAGTTGATTTCTTCATGTTCAACTGCTACAATATTATTTTGGAGATTAAATCACCTATCAAAAGAAGAAAAATTACAACTGCAGATCAGAAATCTCGAAATCAAATATTACTAAATGAGGAATTAATACTAACCCGAGTGCTCTGCTAAAAGGCGTCGAAGGAACTCTCCTTTCCCGCGGCCTTCGTCTCTTCGTAGGCGTAACGTCCGCTTCACCTCATTCGTTTGCATCATTTTTCACAGGCAATTTCTCAGATTCAGTTTCTCTCACTACATCGCCTATTTTCGGACTTTCAGAATCACAATCGTTACCAGAATTAGTGATTACTGGAGTCTCAGAATCGAAAACACGCCCTTCGAGCTCGATTTGCTCTGTTGATAGACCTGGATCGCGAACTTTTCTGTCATCGTTCGATATGAAACTCGACGAACCGGCAGGTCCTTGATCCAAAATATTGATTCGTTCTTCCTGATCCGTCTTTGAATTTACTGTTTCGGCTGCGTCGTCCGTGAAGTAAATCACGGTTTGTTTCGGTTGCGGTCTAGAGAACTCGCAAACCTTACCTTTGGTGAGTCCGGATAAATCTGTAACCGTAAAAACGGCTTTCTTCAAGGAGGAAGTAATTAGGCTTTCAAGATCTCCATTCTTTGTGCTCTCGATAGCATGAGAACGATTCAAGATCTCCTTAGCTACCAGAGAAACGCCATTGACGAGCCTCTGAAGATCACGAAACGACGACATCGAAGGGAGTCTACAGCAAGAAATTTTGATGTCCGCTAATTTGGGCCGATTATTATTCACTTAAAAGCAATAGAGAGCCATTTTTTTTTTTTTTTTTTGCTGCTGCTGTGCTAATTAGCCCGCGAAAGGTTGCCCGTTGAATGAAAAACCACATGGATCCTCTGTTGCCCGTTTTCTCTGTAGTCTCCCCGTATTGCACAAATCGGGTGATATATGGTATGGCACGTCGTTGCCACACTCTTCTTACACGAGGCAATGCATGTAAATGGGCCGGACAGCACGGCTGTAGCCTGTTCAGAACGGGCCTGTCGTGCTTCGTGCCGGCACGGCCCGTGGCTCGCTCTGGACCGTATCGTGCCGTGCCCATTTTGAGATACCCCAGGCCTAGTACGGGCACGGCATAGGAGTTGTGCCTGGGCCAGCATGACATGTAACTCAACCGGGTCGGCCCGTGGGCGGCTCCTACCATTTACATGCCTACTAGAGTAGGGGTGTAAACGAGCCGAGCCGAGCCGAGCTTTGCCCAGCTTGGCTCAGGGCTCGTAAAATTTGAACAAGGCTCGGGCTCGATAAAAAATTTCGGGCTCAGGTTCACTATTTTTTTAAGGCTCAGGCTCAGCTTGCAAAAGCTAGGCTCGTGAAAAGCTCGGCTCAACTTGTAAAAGCTCAGCTTGCAAAGGCTCGACTAGTGAGCCTAAATATTGAGCTCAAGCTCAGCTCATGCGAGTCAAACCCAAGCCGAGCTAGCTTAGCTTGTTGACAGCCCTAGAAAGGTGGTGGTGAGGGGTTGGAGAAGAAGAATGAGATAGTAGGGGTGGGAGAGAGTGAGAAGAGAGATTGCAGTGTGGGTTCTGGTTTGGGTTCGCATGGGTGTGAGGGGTTGGAGAAGAAGAAGGAGATAGTAGGGGTGGGAGAGAGTGAGAAGAGAGATTGCAGTGTGGGTTTTGGTTTGGGTTCGCATGGGTGTGGGAATGGAAGAAGGAGAAGAAGTTGAAATGGGAAGGAGATAATCGGAGAATGGGGTTGCATGCAGGCAGTAGTGAAGTGGGGTGTCGGATCAGATGCCGGAGGGCGTCGCTGCCGGAGAAGGTTGAGAGAAAACGGTTTTTTCTTTTTTCTAATTTAAGGTTTTTCTTCAAGAAAATAGAGTTTGATAAGAAACCCCAAAAAAGGAAATCCAACCCTTTCATATCCAAAAGGAAAAAAAATGATAAAAATATATAAAAAAAGATTTTGAAGGGTTACAAAAAGCATAACTTCAAAAGTGGTTCTTTTTAATTACTTTGGCTTAAGCACGCCACTAATTAATTTTATATTTAATAATTAATATTATATATATATGATACCTATGATATATATATATTTATATATGATATATAAGACAGAGCCGAACTTACCTAAGCTCGGCTCAAGCTCGTTAAAACAATGAGCTTTTTTTTTGGCTCGGGTTCAGCTTGCTAGCCTAAATATTGAGCTCAAGCTTGACTCGTTGTTGACAGCCATATACACCAGGCTAGTTTCCATCAGATTTCTTATAGGGTTACAGTTCTGGAAGTGATTCTTAGGCTAAGAAACAGGGTTTTTTCGAATCGGCCCGATTCCATATGTACTACCCGGTTCGCATCAGGGGCAAACTTCAGTGAACCGATATAACGGTATCAGTAAGGGCAGGATCATTACAACTGGTCTGATGGTTTTTTTTTTTTTTTTTTTCTATTTGTGAATTGGATGGTCAACACAGTTATCCATCTGAATCAATCCAGTCTGATCCTTTTTTTTTTTCTTTTTTACTCTAAATTTTTGATTGTCGATCTGATACTTTTGTATCGAATTGGACTGGACCATTAGTACAGATCGGTACCGACAATGTCCGGTCCAATCTCCTATCCCTGTACAAAACCTTGCCTGTAAGTGCTTTAGCCACAACACATTAGCATTTGGTAAATGCGTTTAATAAGCAATTCCAAGCAAAGTGCTTCACTCAAATGCTGATTATATTGAAGCAGTTGACTCCCACTATCCAAATTGCTTTTGCATGTATCAGTTTGAGGGCGTGTTTGACATGCGTCTTGAAAGGAGGAGCGATTCCTTTAAAATTGATTCTTATGAAGGGATTCATAATAACTATTTCATAGGAATAAAAGATGTTCGGTAAGTACTTATTGAAAAAGTGCTTTCTAGTCAAGTAGTTAGATAAAATTGTTAGAAACAATCTATAATGAAAAGGAAAAAATATGATAGGAGTTGCAGGAAAGTAAACCCGAAAGAGCCCTTCCTCATTTTTCTCGACTCCAAGTTTCTCCTCCTACTTGCCCTCGTTTCTGTATTGGAGATTACTTGGACATGGCGATCCTATGACAAGCTTATTGAAGCAATGCATAAAATGGATCTTCTTCTAGTAAGACCACTGATTAGGTTCAACAACTCATCACTAGATCAGAGTAAAAAAAAAGAAAAAAAGAAAACTGAATTAATATATCAAAAATTGTAGTTTTGTTTCTTAAAAAACCTTTGAGTTTGCATTCTTTTGAATCCCTTCATTTTGCTATTCTTTATTTTTGAAGATTGTCTTAAAAAGATGAGGATTATATTAAGTTAGATTTGTGAGAAGTTTGTGCAAAATAGGAAATCCATATTTAGGAGTTTTGTTCATGAATATAACATGGATAAAATATAATTAAGAGTTTTAAAGAGGCATATCAGACCATAAGACATATTTCATTTAAACCTCAAATTGATTCCTGCAAACATGATTTCAGAAGCAAGAAATAGTAGCTTCAAAAGAATCAACTTTTGAATGAAGCGATTCTTATGAAATTGCTTTTCACTTGGATTTACCAAACACTTTTTTATTTATTTGAAGCGCTTTTGAGTAGGCTTGACAATGGATCGAATTATGATCCGAATGCGATTTGATTAGGTCGGATCCGGTAAGGATTTTGAGATCTAAATCGGATTAAGATCCTAATCCGAAATAACCGATTATAATCAAATTGAATT
>JAUPMG010000006.1:18060735-18074011 GCA_031762675.1 Pachysandra terminalis
AGAGAGAGGGCGTGTGAATGAGAGAGGGAGAGAGAGAGAGAGAGAGAGAGAGAGAGAGAGAGATGGTCAAAGAGAGTCTGAGAGACAGGGAGACCAGAGCAGAGCGGCTGGGCAAGAGGGAGAGAAAGAGAGGCCTCTGAGAGAGAGAGAGAGAAAGAGAGAGAGAGAGAGTACTCTCTTGTGTGTGGATTTGTCGGAGACGATAAGGAACTGAGAAAGGGAGCGAGAGAGAGAGGCTGAGACGGACGGAGAGAGAGAGGGCCAGAGTGAGAGAGAGAGTACTCTACGGCAGAGTGGGTTTGCCGATGACGGTAAATGAAAGAGAGGCAGAGAGAGAGAGCGAGTACTCTCCGGTGGGTGGGTTTGCCGGAGACGATAAGGAAATGAGAGAGAGAGAGAGAGAGAGAGAGAGAGAGAGAGAGAGTACTCTCCAGCGGAGTGGGTTTGCCGGAGACCGTAAATGAAAGAGAGGCAGTGAGTGAGTGAGAGAGAGAGAGAGAGAGAGAGAGAGAGAGAGAGAGAGAGAGAGGCTGAGAACAAGAGAGAGAAATTTGAAATTCAAATTTGAAGTTTGAATTTCAAATTTCAATATACAAGGCAAGGTCGAGGAGACAGCGACAGGTCAAAACGAAAATCAGCAAACGGCGTTAACAAAGCTTTAACTTACTTGTACCACGTGTCGCCACGAGGTTAATCCCACAGGGAAGACCACAGGCAACCCCACAGACGATTTTCTTCCGACCCTCACTACCCAAACTGTTTTTGCATGGATCACTTTGGTTATTTAAGTAATATTTTTGTTGAGTATTTTAAGGGTGTGTTTGGTGATGCTTCATGGAAGTAAAAGCTTCATAAGAACTATTTCATATGAATAAAAGATGTTTGGTAAACACCTATTGAAAAACGCTTTCAAGTCAAGTAGTTGAATAACATTGTTAGAAACAATCTATAATAGAAAGAAAAAATACAATACAACAAGAGTTGCAGAATTACAAAGTAAATCCGAAAGAATTCTTTCCCTTTTCTTCTCAACTCCGATTTTCTATCTCTTCTTGCTCGTCTTCGTTTTTGTATTGGAGACCAATTGGACATGACGATCCTACGATAAACTTCTTGAAGCAACTCATAGAATGGATCTTCTTCCAGTAAAGTTGCTGATTAGATTCAACAAATGTTCACTAGATTAGAGTAAGAAAAGACAAAAAAACTTAACATATTAGAAATTGTACTTTTTTGCCTTCTTTCGAATCACTTTATCTTGCTATTTTTTACTTTTAGAGATTATCTTGAAAAGATGAGGATTATATTAAGTTAGATTTGTGTGAAGTTTGTTTAAAGTAGGAAATCTATATTCAGTAAGAGTTTTGCTCATGAATATAACATGGGTAAAATAGGTAATTTAAAAGTTTTAAAGAGGCATATCAGATCATAAGACATATTTCATTTGAACCTCAAACTGATTCTCACAAACGTGATTCCAAAAGTAGAGAATAGTAGCTTCAAAAGAATCAACATTTGGATGAAGCAATTCTTGTAGAATCGCTTTTCACTTAAGGATTATATATATGTTTGAATCGCTTTTGGGCTCGGAGTCACTTTTAGACCCGAAGAAGCATTGCCAAACACGACCTTAACCCCATATTGTCACTTCTTTAACTTTTAAGCTTAATAAAAAGCACTTCTCAAATAGGCATTTTACCAAATGCTGTTTTTTAATCTGCTAGAAGCTGCAGGCGCGTCACAAAGACGCATGCGTTAGCTTGAGAAGGCGGGAAAAAGAAAAATCCATCAGTGGCTGAGCTTTATTTCTCCATCCATCGTCGGATCATCCGTGGGCAGCTGTTGGAGAAGTTTTCCTTCATCGCATTCACTTCCCATGGGTATAAAGGTAACCTTCTTGTGATTTCATCATCACCAATCCCACATTTATCCATACCGAAAATCTCCGGTTTCACTATTTTGGGCTCTCTCATGGCTGTTATAGGGTTTGACGAAGCTTCTAGCGGAAAATGCTCCAGAATGTATCACGGAGAAGAATTTACAGAGTTACTTTGGCCGGAAAATCGCCATTGATGCTAGCATCAGCATCTACCAGTTCCTCGTCCGTATAATCCCATATATTCAAATTTGTTTTAATCACTCATTCATTACTTTGATTCTCCAAAGAACTGCGATGATTCTTATATATTCCTTATTGTTATACTCACTTTTCTTAATTATATATACGCAGGTCGTGGTCGGAAGGAGTGGGACTAAAGTGCTTACGAACGATGCCGGCCAAGTTACAAGGTAGGAACTGGAAATGCTATTTTTTATTTTTTTTGTCCTTCTCTTAGTTATATAACGAAGAAAGAACCTAATTAACTGTTCAGTTCTTCAGTAACAAAGCTTGCCACTGTTAATAATGAGAAAAAAAAAAAAAAGAGAAGAAGAAGAAGAAGAAGACGTGATTAACTTTGGTCTCTCTTTCTTTGTCTCCCTCCAAAAAAAATCATGACAGTCACTTGCAAGGGATGCTCTTTCGGACAATTAGGCTTTTGGAAGCTGGACTGAAGCCAGTGTAAACTTGTCTCATTACCTTCTCTATTTTTCTTGTTTTTCCCTTTTCTCTGGTATTTTCAATTCCCATATGTAGTATCTGTTACTCATTTCATTTAGTAGAGATTGCAGTTTTCCTGAATTGCAATGTCAGGTATGTTTTTGATGGGAAGCCACCGGAATTGAAGAAACAAGAACTGGCGAAAAGGTTTGATTGCCTATAACTATTGCACTTGTTTTTTTATTGTTACTAATTACATGTGATAAAATTATTACTGGATTGGTAGTACGATGCATCTTCTTGAAATTGATGTTGATGACCATGTGCTTTTTTTTTTTCCTCGAGTTTGTTAATTTATGGAACTTTTGCTACAGGCACTCTAGAAGGGCAGATGCTGCTGTGGATTTGGCAGCAGCCATTGAGGTAGAAGCAGGGGGTACTGAACTGCTGTTTGATATGACGTTCATTTGTTTAAAGTTTTTGTTCATGCTTTCTTCTGAATATTTCTGGTTGCAGATTGGAGTGATAGAAGACATTGAGAAATATAGTAAGCAAACAGTGAAGGTGCCTTTCCTTTTCCAATGCCTTGAACTCTACAAAATTTGTGATGCAGCAATAAGTAATTATTTCAGTCCAGAAAATTATATGTCATACAAATTTTAGTCATTCAAGAAAGTTCTATAACTCGGGTACCTTGAAAAAGTTAAAGCCTTTGCATAGGTATGGAAACTTATTTATAGTCCAATCCTCCCGTTTTTGCATCTCGTGAACATACATAGATTTAGTTCTCTCTCATTTTCTTATTTTTTCAATTTTTATAGTTTAACTTATTTGAGAAAAGAATGCATTTGTCTTTTTCCTGTGATATGGATTTGTTTTTAGCAGAAGGGTTTCATTGAGCTGGGTGTATCATGGAATCTTTGTTCAGACAAGCAGATTAGAGAAATTACATATTTCAGCACTACTTTTTGAGGGTTGTTTATTGTTAACACACACATATATATTTTAGCAGTACTTGAACAGGTTATGCATAACTATGGTCTTGCATATGTATCTGAGGCCATGTATTTTTGCAGGTGACAAAGCAAGACAATGAAGACTGCAAAAAACTTCTAAGACTCATGGGAGTGCCTGTAATTGAGGTGATGCTAATATAATTTAAAATGCTTTTTTTTTGGTTCTTGTGATCATATATGCATATATAAATATTATATATAAACACATACATATATACATACATACATAAATGCATGTGTATATATACACATGGATCTTGTATTTCTGCTTTCATGGATTTTTGTTTGTGAAGCATTTGTCCGTTCACACGATACATTTCTGACTTCTTACTTTGGATTCCACAGGCTCCTTCTGAAGCAGAGGCGCAATGTGCTGCACTTTGCAGACTTGGAAAGGCATGCATCTCGTTCCCATGTGTTCATCATAAGTTTACTTTTAGAATTAGAGCATTATATTGGAAGTTATATCTAAACTTCTATGTTTTAGGTTTATGCTGTGGCTTCTGAAGACATGGATTCTCTGACTTTTGGAACTCCTATATTTCTTCGCCATTTGATGGATCCTGCCTCGAGAAAAGTCCCTGTGGTGGAATTTCAAGTTGACAAGGTGCTTATAAACATTAAAAACTTAAGCATATATAGGCTCATATTGAATTCAATGTTCCAAGACTTTTATTTCAGATGTTGAAGGGGCTAGACCTTACCATGGATCAATTCATTGACCTGTGCATTCTTTGTGGGTGTGACTATTGTGCCAGTATTCGAGGTAGTGTGGACTCTTTTTCTTGTGGATATTCCTCTAGAAGATCTTTGATTTTTTATCTGGAGACTTATGAATAGTTTTTGATGTACTTCTGCAATATGATTTTTTTTCTTCTCTTTTTATCAACTGAAAGAACCTGTATGAAATGGAAAGAATGCTATCCAGGATGAGGAAGGTATAAGCCTGTAATATGACCCTTCATGTCATGAGATATTAAGTGGCTACACTTGCTAATTTGCTATACTCCTGCATAGGATTTTCCACCTAAAATAGGGTATTGGTTTATTTTTTTTACTTCCCTTTATAAGTAAATAGAATTTCGAGGTTGTACGTATACTAATATGTGATTGCAAAAATTTGGAACCGGGAGAAGATAGTAACCATATTTTAAGCTCTATTAATACAAATCAATTTTCAGCAACTCTAAAATTTACTTCTCTAAGATTATGGAGAAATAATACCCATCTTTTTTATTCGCTGGGTAGCTATTATACTATAGAAACTTGTTGATAATACTTTATGTAGATCTCTTCCAATTCACCTTCACATCCCATCCTTTGCTACTAATTTTTCCTCCACTTCTAGTGAGTCAAAAGGGAATTTATTGATAAAAAAGGGAATTGTCACGTTGTTATGGTGATATTAGAAAATGAAAGGGCTGTTTTCCACCATTTTGCTCCATCACGTACACATCATCTGATTGAAAGACGTTTCCTTCATTTTTGTTTAGTGTCAAAGTTGAATTTATTAATAAAAGGTTTCAGCCATATCATTTCCCAAGCTTGGCACCATTGGAGTAAGATGTCAAGTAAGAGAGCCAAAAATTAACTGTAAATGAGACAGCCTCAATGGCCTTGTATCCAACAGCCCTGGGAATAGTAGTAATATTCGTAACAATATAGACTTGTTTTTATGAGAGTTTTAGTCCTTAAAAGGAGCAAATAAGCATGATTGGTATTTCTCGGGTATCATTAAAATGCTTCTTTCTTTATTGTAGTAATATTCGTAACAATATAGACTTGTTTTTATGAGAGTTTTAGTCCTTAAAAGGAGCAAATAAGCATGATTGGTATTTCTCGGGTATCATTAAAATGCTTCTTTCTTTATTTAAAAAACTTAGATTCATATGGACCATTGATCAAAGTTGAGTTCTATAGAATCCTTATCTTGTGGATTCCATGTGCTCACCTCCCTCTGTTGAACTTATTACAGGTGAAGACTTCTGTCTATGATGGAGGGGGAGATGATATTTTATCATATTAAACTGTACATACATTACATGGAACTGTGGATGACCAATTCTATTTTGGAATGCAAATATAATTTTTCTTTAATTATTTTGTATTATTACAATTATGTGCATCAGGTATTGGGAGACAGACTGCTTTAAAACTGATGCGCCAACATGGTTCAATAGAGCATATACTGGAGAGCATAAATAAAGAAAGGTGCTTTGTGCTTTAAATTTGAAATTGTTATTTTCAAATGTTGCTGTGCTTGGATTTCATATGTGCTTTTGAGATTATGAAATGATTCTTGATGTGTTTTCTTCAAATCTATCCGTGCAAGGGTTATAACCTTGAAAAAAGCTGTAGTCATGATCCGATGAAGTATGTTTGATTGAATATGCAAGTGAGGTTGAAGCTGACGGCATGGTGCAAAACTAGTCCTCATATTGCATCATTTGTTAGTTCACATGCATTGGATAATAGTTTTGGACTTTTCTTCCAATAGAATTCTTGCAAGCATGTATAATTGGCTAACTTGGACAACAAATAAATTTCTATAGAATTATATCAATGAATGCAGTGCACTTTTCTCTTCTCCTTGTTAGATGAGGGACTTTGTGCAACAAATTCCATGAGAAATATCTCAAGAATACCTTTTACCTCTCGTTGTCCCTTTACCTATAAAAACTCTCGTGTCCATAACTGCAACAGGATCCTAGGCAAGCTTGGGTAATCGGCTAACTTGGACAGCTAATTAATATCTATAGAATTATTTAAATGAATGCAGCACATATATTTTTTTTAATCAAAGTTTTTATTGTAGAGATTCTTGAGTGTTGATGTAATTAAAATAATATAAAATGTTTTCGAACATAGCAGCACCTAACTTTATCTTTCTTTTTGCAGAATACTTGCTCTTCCCTCCCACCCTCTCTTTAAACCTAGTGGATTGGGAGTTTATGTAACAATTTCACTGAGAGATTTCTTAAGAATGCATAGCTGAATCCATGTCACTAAGTGCAACCTTATTAATTTATCACCAATTGTAAACAACTTATCATCAGACATGATCTATAAACCTTAAAAGTAACTAGTACAGTGGAGTTGTTTGTGCATTGAATTTTAATGTATGTCATCAATATCATCTGCAGTCACTAATGTGATATCCATTCA
Source organism: Pachysandra terminalis (assembly GCA_031762675.1). Lineage (NCBI taxonomy): Eukaryota > Viridiplantae > Streptophyta > Magnoliopsida > Buxales > Buxaceae > Pachysandra > Pachysandra terminalis. The sequence continues at coordinate 18,067,456 of JAUPMG010000006.1, forward strand.
TGTCCATGTTATTGCTATACAATATAATTGTAGTTCACACTTCAGTCACTTTGTAGGTCATCTAGAATATATCTGTAGTTGCGTGATTCAGTTTCATTGTCAACTTGCAGCAGGTATGCTCATGTCTTTCTTTCCTTGTCTCATTCTAATATTGGTTGTATAAGTCTCTGAATCTAGATACCAAATACCTGAGAATTGGTCATATCAAGAAGCTCGACATCTTTTTAAAGAACCTTTAGTCTCTGTTGATGATGAACAACTTGAGCTTAAGTGGAATGCTCCAGATGAAAAGGTGAATTCTGTATTTGTCCTTGTTTTTTTCTTTTTAATTTTTTTTTGACATTTCAAAGTAGTTATATTGTTCTGTCGTGTTATAGGGTCTAATAGAATTTCTGGTGAATGAGAATGGGTTCAACAGAGACCGAGTCACAAAGGCATGTCACATGATATTTTTTCATACAAATCTCACATATGTTGTGGTTTTCCCAAAACAAGCCGTACCATTTATTTATGCTAATTTTTTTTCCTTTTTTTGGGTCAAGGCAATCCAAAAGATCAAAGCAGCCAAGAACAAGTCAACCCAAGGGCGGTAAGTGGTTTTTAAAACAATTTAATTGAGTGCACAAAACATTACTATTTTATGGTTCTGTGACACCTTAGTTGTTTTATACAGATTAAAATCATTCTTTAAGCCCTTTGTGAACACTTTAGTACCTCTTAAACAAAAGGTATGTGTTTCCTTACGGCACTTTTATTATCTTCTACAGATTTTATCCTTTCTGGCTTAATGAAAAAACATTGATCTTTGAGTATAAGTTTCTTGTATTGTAGTTGTAGTAGTCCATGAGAAAGTCAGATGGGAAATTTTTATGTTACTGTAAATTGAGTTTTTTTTTTTTTGCATGGATGGGATGGTAACTGTGACAACTTTATCCAAAGAGCCAACCACACAAAAAACTGCACTCCAGGACGAGCTAGATTACTCCAAAAATTACAAATGAATATAATGTCCATGGCTTCCTTAGGGGTTCAAAGAATGAAGAGACTGAGAATCCTCTCCTATGATCTGGGATTCAGACTCTCTCGTCATGATCTATGGAAAAATGAATGCTCTCAATTCTCTGATGAAGCTTTATACTATCCTCTCTCTACCATTGCCTGAGCTCTCTTCTGAACGAGGGACACCGCTCCACCACACCATCTCTTGTGATAAAACAATCTCTGACAAGAATATCTTTCGACTGGACTACCCTATATAATCTTGGACGGCGAATACGAAGAAGGCCTACTCATGTCTAACTATTCTCCCAAAACTTGATCCCATCTCCTTTACCCACTGTGTGCATGAACCTTACACTCCTCAAAAATCCCATTATGCCTCTCTGCATTGCCAAAGCATACGGAGAAGTAACTGCCCTGGGATACAAAAGTACCAAAATTAGAATTTGATGCTTCAACCTGTACCTTTGACAAGCTAACAGTTAAATATTGCTTAAGATTTTAGACTGTCCATCTTACTAATTCCCCCAAACAACGATAAGATAAGAGCAAAGTCCACATTGAGATTTTCTTATTACTTTCATGGAGTAAGAACTGAAGACAATTTTTCAATGTGCATACGTGTACATATGATTGATATGTAATTAGACTCTGAGAATCATTTTGTCCTTCCTCTTGTCATATTCTGAAGTTGAAAATGTTTCCTGAGATCACCATAAACTGCCTTTCTTTTTACTCCTTTTGAAGTCTGAAGATATTGCTTTCCAACTCTCGCCTTCTCCTCTCCTATGGACAGTTGTAAGAGAAGTTGCATCTATGCAGCTTTCAAAGCTAGTACAATGCTTTATATTACATGGTTAGATTTTGTGCAGTTTTTTTTTGTATTTGACTAGCTGAAATCAGTTATACATTCTGTAAATGGTACTATATTTCAGAATTTCAAGTTGATTTTAAAAAAAGGGTTTTCTCTGCTGCTTGTGAACTCTGAAGCTTTTGTTCTTTTGGTTTGGTTTGATCACCCTTTGTACAAAAAACTGAATTTGAAGATAACTCTTCTATAGATGCATGCTCAGATGGCTACCGTAATTTCTTTGGTTCTCTGGGTTGCAGGAAAGCAAATGTACACTGGGAGCTCCTAGACTCACACCCAAGCGTAAAATACTTTTTCTGCAAGTTTGTTGCAGCTGCAAACCAAAGGTCAAAAGCAGCTTAAGGCTACCAAGCCTGGATCTTGGTTTTAAGCAATTGGATCTAAACTCAAGAGGTGTCTGTTTCAGTGCATGAAGCTAAAAACACTTGATGAACCTTCAGTGCAAACCTCTACTTATTCTCTACTTGTCTGAATTCATGTAACGACAGATTTGCTACAAAATTGCAATGACTTTCCTGATTGAACATTAACTGCTTTCCTGTTTAAAAGCAAGAAACGTTCAATTCTGGTGCTCAAAAGCACCAAGCTATCTGCGGAGATGTGGATGGCGATGGACCTGTTTTCCTACTTTGGCTAAACTAGCGTAATGGAACTTACACCCGTTCAAGTCATGCCTACACCAACAAAAAGTATCAAATTTGAAGTCAGGCTATCATATAACAAAGATAAGTACAAGTAAACATGCCTGGCTTTCGGAAAGCCTGAAGACAAGCATATTATAATGCTTTCGTAACTTAAAAAGAATTCTTCAAATTCCCCGCATAATCAATCACCTCCATTACGCAAGTCGCTTGCAAGTTGCAACTAGTACCTACCATCTCTCTCTCTCTCTCTCTCTCTCTCTCTCTCTAGCTTCTATATATTCTGGGTTTTATTCCATGCATTGATCCAGAGGAATAACTGTATCTTGCCAACTTTACTACATCATGTATTCCTCCCAATCCACAAACCTTAGAAAGATTCTCAGAACTCCTACCAACTTGGATTGAAGCGCTCTGCCTCAAGCGGCCAACATTTATAAGAGAATTTTAGCTCCATGGATGATATTTGGGGAGAAGGGTTTTCACAGGCACTACTGAATGTCACAGAAAACGACCAGTACCAGAAAACAAGATGACTTAAAACTATTCCTGAAAACGACCACTAACAGAAAACACAAGATTACTTAAACTATTCCGATATTCTCCCATAAAAAGAAAATATGCTCACCACCTCAGTTGTTGCAAAAGTTGCCTAAAACATTCCTCATGCTGGTGGGTCCCTCCCACCACCTCTCAGCTTCATTCATATAAATAGGACCCTTTGGGAAGAACTATTGGATCGTGCATTGGAGTCATAAATTATTCTTCTTCTTTTTTTGAGTTTCTTTAACAAGGTATTATGTTCTTATTTTATTTAATCATGCTCCGACCTAATTTTATTTTAATTCTCCGTGCTTCTCATTTATGGAATTGCATTGTTTTTATCATAATGTTTATGGGATTTTTCTTGAGATTGTTCATCCTTTTTTTTTTTTTTTTTTGGATTTGGGGTGATAGTACAGTTTGAAGGTTCCTCTGTTTCTTTGATGCCTGTTCATGGGTTTAGATCTTTCTTCCTTCTTTCCTTCTCAAATTTCAGAAAGTTTCCTCCCAAGTTTGGTTCTTTCTCTGTCTCTGCTATATGGGTTCTCGACACCCCACTTCCTCTAAACTTAGATACACAAAAAGCAGGAAAAAGAAGAAGAAGATCTTATTCACATTTCATAAAAGCTTTTACTTTTCTAAGAACTTGTGTGAAAAGAAACATCATCATCTTCTCATCTTCTCTATTGTATTATGTTTTTTATTGGCTTGTTATTGGGGAAATAGTAAAAGTTCTATACAAATCTTAAACTACTTTTTCACAATTCTTTTTGTGAAATACTTTTAGCAGGTTGTTTCATGAATATGGATGGTGCTGCAAGGTCCAACGGATCTAAGTACGAGTGTTTGCTGTTTGGTATGTTCCAATTCTACATCTCGAATTTTATTAAATGTGATGGTGTTCTTCTCTGCAATCGAGACTCTCGAATAATTAATAATTTTTCGAGACAGAGAACTCCCTCTAATAATTGATAATTTTTGGAGACAGTTTGTTAATTAATAAAGCTAATAGATATTAATTCTTTTTATATATTTTTAATTAAGAAAGGAGGTTTCCTTACATAGTTTCTTGAGAGAAAAAAAAAAAACATATTTCTAAAAAGATACGAAACGCAATATAACATTATAGCCTTATAATGATTATAAAAGAGTTAAATGTTATATACTATAATTATATTTATATATAATACAATATCTATTCTAATTATTAATATTTCATTAACACATAAAAACAATAGGTAATTACTAGAGATTATTAAGTATGACTCTAAAAATGAAGTTGCATTGGTTCTTACAAAATTGTTTAGTATTATAGTTCATTTTTGTCTCATTAATTATTGCTTAAAACTGGGCCATTGTTGTGTTGGGATCAGTATTGTGATTTCTCTATGCTAGTTTGGCCAAGACAACATAACAGGCTTGTTCAATTTTCTAAGCAAGCTTTAAAATCATTAATAACAAAATATTTTAATTTGTATATTTTTTTCTTCCATGTATTAAAAGTTCTTGATTTTCCCCCACTTCTGTGTTTTTTCACATATTTTTCAGACATGGATGATACCTTGTACCCTATGAGTTCAGGTCTGAACTTGGCTTGCCGCAAGAACATAGAAGGTATGAAAGTTGTTGCTTTTCCTTCTTCTTCTTCTTTGTGTGTATGGTGGTGCTACTGTATATAGTTACTACCAAATTTAATTACATAGCTCTCTTTTTTTCCACTTAATTTGGGTAAACAGATTACATGTTGGAATGCTTGCATATTGATGAATGTGAAGTACCAAGAATGTGCTTGGAGTTGTACAGGGAGTATGGAACCACAATGGCTGGTCTGAAGGTAAAATTAAATAAGCTAATATCATCCACATCCATCCAGTATGCAATTGGTTCTTAAATTTGTGTCCTATGTTGATTGCAGGCACTTGGATATGAATTTGACAACGACGAGTTTCATGCATATGTTCATGGAAAATTGCCATATGAAACGCTGAAGCCCGACCCAGTACTAAGGAATCTTTTACTCTCCATGCCGCAGCATAAAATTGTATGTCACCTATAACTTTAGTTTGTATTGAATTCCTGAAAACATGGCTAGAAATAGTATGTTATGGGCAATGCAGGTCTTCACCAATGCCGACAAAGCGCACGCAGCCCAGGTCCTTAACAGGCTAGAATTGGAAGATTGTTTTGAAGGAGTCATATGCTTTGAAACTCTCAATCCAAATCCTGAACCAGATAATTACTTCAATGAAAATGAATCTGATACTGATGCCCATGATTACATTGATCAAAACAGTTCCAACCCTAAGTCACAAATTCTATGTAAACCTTCCCTGGAAGCCATTCAAACTGCCATTCGGATAGCAAACGTTGATCCAAAGAAGACGGTATGTAATCACTTGAACTAGTCTCTATTAGTTTGATAAATGGAGATACTGTTTTTCTCTCTTTTTCACAGATTTTTTTTTTTTTTTTTTTTGCAGATTTTCTTCGACGACAGTGCTCGAAACATTGCGAGCGGAAAGGCAGCAGGACTTCATACAGTGATTGTAAGTTGTTGACATAATATGATGATCTACCAAATATAAAAATGAGTAATTAAGACTAAGAGGTGTCGATGAGAGCAGGTGGGAAGCTCAGTACTGGTGGAAGGAGCAGACATTGCATTGAGCAGCATACACAACATCAAAGAAGCTTTGCCGGAGATATGGGAAGGTGGAAAAGAACAGTTGGAGCTTCTTCTCCAATCAACTGCTGTTGAAGCTGTTGTGCTTGCCTAGATTTCCCCATTAATATTATTCACAAATATTTATGACAAATTATATATTACTGTACTGATGATGAATGAAGTATTATTTTAAGTGCTTTTTTGCTTAAACAGGGTTCTTTTCTTTAATGTTGTCTCTATTGTGTACTGTTGATGCGGAATTTGTGCTGCTTGACTCACTTTAAGTTGCCGATCGGGATCGAGCTGCTTAAAGGAGCATAAACTGTGCGAGCACGTGACGAAGTCGCGTGTCAGTCACTTCCGCACTGCCCAGGATTGGATAAGGTCTTGTCTCGGCAAGCGGAGCGTCTCAACCGTCGGGCAGCTGTTCAGATGGCGCTACGCTTATGCTCGACAAACATAAAAAAGAAGGGGGAGAAGAGAGAGAGCCAATGTAGAGAAGTATACAAAATTTTTACGTGGTTCGGCAATATGCTTAGTCCACGGGGGTTGCCTCGTAGGAGTTCTTTTTTCACTTTTTAAAAATACATGGAATACAATGAACACTCCATATGGGGATGAAGGAAATAAGAAAGAAATGAGGGAGATGAAGAGATAGAGATGGAAGGAAAGAGAGGTTTCCTTCTATAATGTTCTTCCTCCCTTTCTCTGATGTTCAAAGCTTTTCTGATTCTCAGATCCTTCATATTTTTTCGATCCTTTTTTCTTGTGCTGAAGTAGTCCTTATATAGTCTTGTCTTACTTGGCCTCCAAGTAAACTTAACCTGTAAGAAAACT
>JAUPMG010000006.1:18074111-18095686 GCA_031762675.1 Pachysandra terminalis
GAACAAGAGTAGAATGGAGAAAAAGAAGAGGAATGCGCACCATTTGCTCGGTTAGGGTAGAGTTTGAATAAAAAATTCACTTATTTCTTGGCGTTAACGTTAGTTTTTCGTTTTGGGGTTAAATCCACGTGGCAGCAATCCAATGGGGCTGTATGGATTGCTGTACATGCGAAGCCAAAGATGAATGCATTAGCTTGAGAAGCGGGAAAAAGAAAAATCCTTCCGTGGCTGAGCGTTATTTCTACATCCATCGTCGGATCGTCGGTGGGCAGCTGCTGGAGAAGTTTTCCTTCATCACTTTCACTTCCCATGGGTATAAAGGTAACCTTCTTGTGATTTCATCCTCACCAATCCCATATTTATCCATAGCGAAAATTTCTGGTTTCACTATTTTAGGCTCTCTCATGGCTGCTATAGGGTTTGACAAAGATTCCAACGGACAATGCTCCAGAATGTATCAAGGAGCAGAATTTAGAGAGTTATTTTGGCCGGAAAATTGCCATTGATGCTAGCATCAGCATCTACCAGTTCCTCGTCCGTAAAATTCCACACATTCAAATTTGTTTTAATCACTCATTCATTACTTGATTATTCAAGAACTGCGATGATTCTTATATGTTCCTGATTTTTATATTTACTTTTCTTAATTATACATACGCAGGTCGTTGTCGGAAGGAGTGGGACTAAAGTTCTTACCAACGAGGCAACGAGGCCGGCCAAGTTACTAGGTAGGAACTAGAAAATATATATATATATATTTTCTTTTTTCTTTTTTCCTTGTCTGAGTTATATAACGAATAAAGAATCTAATTAACTGATCAGTTCATCAGTAACAAAGCTTGCCACCGTTAATAATGAGAATTAAAAAAAAAAAAAAAAAAAAAAAAAGAAGAATAAGATGAGAGGAACAAGACGTGATTAATTTTGGTCTCTCTTTCTCTGTCTCTCTCTTTCAAAAAAATTAAAATAAAATAAAAAATCATGACAGTCACTTGCAAGGGATGCTGTTTCGGACAATTAGGCTTTTGGAAGCTGGACTGAAGCCAGTGTAAACTTGTCTCATCAACTTCTCTATTTTTCTTGTTTTGCTATTTTCTCTGCTATTTTCAATTCCCATATGTAGTATCCGTTACTCATTTCATTTCGTAGAGATTGCAGTTTTCCTGAATTGCAATGTCAGGTACGTTTTTTATGGGAAACCACCTGATTTGAAGAAAAAAGAGCTGGCAAAAGGTATGCTTGATTGTAACTATTGCAATTGTTTGTTTATTTTGTTACTAATTACATGTGATAAACTATTCCTGGATTGGTAGTATGATGCATCTTCTTGATATTGATGTTGATGACCATGTGCTTTTTTTTACGGAACTTTTGCTACAGGTTCTCTAGAAGGGCAGATGCTGCTGTAGATTTGGCAGCAGCCATTGAGGTAGAAGCAGGGGTACTGAACTGCTGTTTGATATGAGGTTCATTTGTTTAAAGTTTTTGTTCATGCTTTCTTCTGAATATTTCTGGTTGCTGATTGGAGTGATAGAAGACATTGAGAAATTTAGTAAGCAAACAGTGAAGGTGTCTTTCCTTTTCCAATAACTTGAACCCTACAAAATCTGTGATGCAATAAGTAATTATTTCAGTCCAGAAAATTATATATCATACAAATTTTATTCATTCAAGAAAGTTCTATAACTCGGGCACCTTGAAAAAGTTGAAGTCTTTGCATAGGTATGGAAACTTATTTATAGTCCGATCCTCCTGTTTTTGCATCTCATGAACATACATAGATTTAGTTCTCCCTCATTTTCTTATTTTCTTCAATTTTTATATTTTAACTTATTTGAGAAAAGAATGCATTTGTCTTTTTCATGTAATATGAATTTGCTTTTAGCAGAAGGGTTTCATTGAGCTGGGTGTATCATGGAATCTTTGTTCGGACAAGCAGATTAGAGAAATTGCATATTTTAACCCTCTGTCCTTGTTAATCTCTGGGAAATATAATAGGGAAGTGAAAAAATCCCATCATTCAAGTGAGATGGAGCAAAAATTATTTTCTCATTTATTTTTTTTCGCGGCTTTCCTTGAACAGGTATATGCATAACTGCGGTCATTCATATGTATCTGAGGCCATGTATTTTTGCAGGTGACAAAGCAAGATAATGAAGACTGCAAAAAACTTCTAAGACTCATGGGAGCGCCTGTAATTGAGGTGATGCTAATATAATTTAAAATGCTTTTTTTTTTTTTTGGTTCTTGTGATCATATATGCATATATAAATATTATATACAAATAAAAACATATATACATACACACACAAATGCATGTGTATATATACACATGGATCTTGTATTTCTGCTTTCGTGGATTTTTGTTTGTGAAGCACTTGTCCTTTCACATACAATACATATCTGACTTCCTATTTTGGATTCCACAGGCTCCTTCTGAAGCAGAGGCACAATGTGCTGCTCTTTGCAGACTTGGAAAGGCGTGCTTCTCGTTCTCATGTGTTCATCACAAGTTTACTTTTAGAATTAGAGCATTATATTGGAAGTTATATCTAAGCTTCTATGTTTCAGGTTTATGCTGTGGCTTCTGAAGACATGGATTCTCTGACTTTTGGAACTCCTATATTTCTTCTCCATTTGATGGATCCTGCCTCGAGAAAAGTCTCTGTGGTGGAATTTGAAGTTAAAAAGGTGTTTATAAATGTTAAAAACTTAAGCATAAATAGGTTCATATTTAATTCAGTGTTCCAAAACTTTTATTTCAGATGTTGGAGGAGCTAGACCTTAACATGGATCAATTTATTGACCTGTGCATTCTTTGTGGGTGTGACTATTGCGCCAGTATTCGAGGTAGTGTAGACTCTTTTTCTTGTGCATATTACTCTAGAAGATCTTTGATTTTTCATCTGGTGACTTAGGAATAGATGTTGATATACTATGTATGTCTGCGATGTGCTTTTCTTTTTCTCTTTTTATCAACTGAAAGAACCTATATGAAATGGAAAGAATAATATCCAGGATGAGGAAGGTATAAACCTGTAATTGATGTATTAAGTGGCTACACTTGCTATTCTTCTGCATAGGATTTTCCACCTAAAATAGGGTATTGGTTTATTTTTTTTACTTTCCTTTTATATGTAAATAGAATTTCGAGGTTTTACGTATGCTAATATGTTACTGCAAAATACTGGAACTGGGAGAAGATAGTAACCATATCTTAATCTCTATTAATACAAATCAATTTTTGGCAACTCTCTGACATTTACTTCTCTAAGATTATGGAGAAATACAACCATTTTTTCTGTTCGCTGAGTAGCTATTATATTGTAGAAAATTGTTGATAATAATTTATGTAGATCTCTTCCAATTTACCTTCACATTCCAACCTTTGTTACTAATTCTTCCTCCACTTCTATCAAGTCAAAAAGGAAATTTCACATTCTGTTATGGTGATATTAGAAAATGAAAGGGCTGTTTTCCACCATATTGCTCCATGACAACAGATCGTCTGATTGAAAGCTGTTTCCTTCATTTTTTTTTTTTCAGTAACAAAGTTGAATTTATTAATAGAAGGCAACAATACAAGGGAGTTGGGTAATGTTCCAGCCATATCATTTGCCAAGCTTGGCACCATTGGAGTAAGGTGTCAATTAAGAGAGCCAAAAACTACCTGTAAATGAGACAGCTTCAATGGCCTTGTATCCAACAGCCCTTGGAATAGTAGTAATATCTGTAATAATATAGACTTGTTTTTATGAGAGTTTTAGTCCTTAAAAGGAGCAAATAAGCATGAATGGTATTTCTCGGGTATACGAAAATGCTCCTTTACTTAAAAAAAACTTAGATTCATATGGAACATTCATCAAAGTTGAGTTCTATAGAATCCTTGTGGATTACATGTGCTCACCTCCCTCTGTTGAACTTATTACTGGTGAAGACTTCTGTCTATGATGGAGGGGGAGAGGATATCTTATGTCAGGATTATTTTTTTCATATTAAACTGTACATACATGACATGGAACTATGCATGACCAATCCATTTGGGAATGTAAATATAAATTTTCTTTAATTATTTTGTATTATTACAAATTTGTGCATCAGGTATTGGGAGACAGACTGCTTTAAAACTGATGTGCTGACATTGTTCAATAGAGAATGTACTTGAAAGCATAAATAAAGAAAGGTGCTTTGTGCTTTAAATTTGAAATTGTTATTTTCAAATGCTGCTGTGCTTGGATTTCATATGTGCTTTTGAGATTATGAAATGATTCTTGATGTGTTCTCTTCAAATCTATTCATGCAAGGGTTGTAACCTTGAAAAAGCTGTAGTCATGATCCAATGAAGTATGTTTGATTGAATATGCAAGTGAGGTTGAAGCTGAAGGCATGGTGCAAAACTAGTGCTCATCTTGCATCATTTGTTAGTTCACATGCATTGCATAATACGTTTGGACTTTTCTTCCAATAGAATTCTTGGCAAGCATGTATAATTGACTAACTTGGACAACAAATAAATGTCTATAGAATTATATCAGTGAAGGCAGTGCACTTCTCTTTTCCTTGTTAGATGAGGGAGTTTGTGCAACAATTTCCATGAGATATTTCTCAAGAATACCTTTTACCTCTCGTTGCCCCTTTACCTATAAAAACTCCTGTGTCCACTCATGTACATGTTATTGCTGTATAGTGAACCATTTGATATACATTGTTGTGCCTTTCTCTAACAGCTTGAGCTTTTAGAGTAATTGGTGTTTAACATGGTATCAGAGAGGGAGGTCAAGTGATCAAATCCCGGGGACCTCTATTTCTGTGTTTATTCTCCCACAGATGTGCTATTCCCGTGCGGGTGTGTGTGGTGTGTGTTTGCCTTGGTGCCCTGTGTTCTCCCACGGATGTGTTGTTTCCGTGCGGAGTCCGCTCATGCGGGAGGGTATTGAACCATTTGATATACATTGTTGTGCCTTTCTCTAATAGCTTGAGCTTTTAGAGTAATTGGTGTTTAACACTGTACAATATAATCGTTGTTCACAGCCGCTTTATAGGTCATCTAGAATATATCTGTAGTTGCATGATTCAGTTTCATTGGCAACAGGCTGCAGGTATGCTCATTTATTTCTTTCCTCGTCTCATTCTAATATTGGTTGTATAAGTCTATGAATCTAGATACCAAATACCTGAGAATTGGTCATATCAAGAGGCTCGACATCTTTTTAAAGAACCTTTAGTTTCTGTAGATGAACAACTTGAGCTTAAGTGGAATGCTCCAGATGAAAAGGTGAACGATTTCTTCTGTATTTGTCCTTGTTGTTTTTTTCTTTTTAATTTTTTTTGACATTTTAAAGTAGTTATATTGTTCTGTCGTGTTATAGGGTCTAATAGACTTTCTGGTGAATGAAAATGGGTTCAACAGTGACCGAGTCACAAAGGCATGTCACATATTTTTTCATACAATTCTTACCTATGATGTGGTTTTCCTAAAACAATCCATACCATTTATTTATGCTTATTTTTTTTTTTCTCTTTTTGGGTCAAGGCAATACAAAAGATCAAAGCAGCCGAGAACAAGTCAACCCAAGGGCGGTAAGTTGTTCTTAAAAAAAGATAACTGAGTGCACAAAACGTTACTCTTTTATGGCTCTATGACACCTTGATGATTTTATACAGATTAGAACCATTCTTTAAGCCCATTGTGAACACTTCAGTACCTCTTAAACAAAAGGTATGTGTTTCCTTACGGCACTTTTATTATCTTCTACAGATTCTATCCTTTCTGGCTTAAGGAATAAAATTGATCTGTGAGTATAAATTTCTTATATTTTAGTTGTAGTAGCCAATGAGAAAGTCAGATGGGAAAGTTTTATGTTACTGTAAATTGAGTATTTTTTGCATGGATAAGATGGTAACTGTGACAACTTTATCAAAAGAGCAAACCACACAAAAAACTGCACTCCAGGAGGAGCGGGATTACTCCAAAAATTACAAATGAATATCATTGTTATGGCTTCCTTAGGGGCTCAAAGAATGATGAGATTGAGAATCCTCTCCTACGATCTGGGATTTAGACTCTCTTCTTCATGATCTATGGAAAAATGAATGCTCTCAATTCTCTGATGAAGCTTCATACTATCCTCTCTCTACCATTGCCTGAGCTCTCTTCTGAACGAGGGACACTGCTCCATCACACCATCTCTAGTGATAAAACAATCTCTGACAAGAATATCTTTCGACTGGGCTACACTATGTAATATAGGACGGCGAATACGAAGAAGGCCTACTCATGTCTAACTATTCTTCCAAAACTTGATCCTATCTCCATTACCCACTGTGAATCTTGCATGAACCTTGCACTCCTCAAATATCCCATGATGCCTCTCTGCATGCCAAAGCATACGGAGAAGTAACTGCCCTGGGGGTACACAAGTACCAAAATTAGAATTTGATGCTTCAACCTGTACCGTTGAAAAGCTAACAGTTGTTGAGTTCTTGAGCGTCCCAAATAGTGCTTAAGATTTTAGACTGTCCATCTTAAGCTCATTTTCCTTTTCCCCAACAATGATAGGATAAGAGCAAAGTCCGCATAGAGATTTTCTTATTACTATCATGGATTAAGAACTGAAGACAATTTTTCAATGTGCATACGTGCACATATTATTGATATTTGATTAGATTCTGAGAATCATTTTGTCTTCCCTCTTGTCATATTCTGAAGTTGAAAATGTTTTCTGAGATCACCATAAACTGCCTGTGTTACAAAGGCAGAAGTTAGATTTTCATTTTAGGATTTCTTTCTACTCCTTTTGAAGTTTGAAGATATTGCTTTCCAACTCTCACTTTTGCCTCTCCTAGGACAGTTCTAAGAGAAAATACACCTATGCTCCTTTCAAGGCTAGTACAATGTTTTCTATTACTTGGATGGAATTTGTGGAGTTTTTTGTATTTGACTTTGCTGAAATCAGTTATACAATCTGTAAATGGTACTATATTTCAAAACTTGAAGTTGTTTTATAAAGGGGTTTTTCTGTTGCTTGTGAACTCTGAAGCTTTTGTTCTTTTGGTTTGTTTTGATCACCTTTGTACAAAAAAAAAACTGAATTTGGAGACAACTTTTCTATAGATGCATGCTCAGATAGATTGGGAAGTCCAGACCTGACTGGCTACTGTAATTTCTTTGGTTCTATGGACTGCAGGAAAGCAAATGTTCTCTGGGAGCTCCTAGACTCACACCCAAGCCTAAAATACTTTCTCTGCAAATTTGTAGCAACTGAAAACCAAAGGTCAAAAGCAGCTTAAGGCTACTAAACCTGAATCTGGGTTTTAAGCAATTGGATCCAGTCTCAAGAGGTGTCTGTTTCAGTGCATGAAGCTAAAAACTCTTGGTGAACCTTCAGTGCAAACCTCTACTTATTCTCTACTTCTCTGAATTCATGTAACGACGGATTTGTTACAAAATTGCAATGAGTTTCTTGATTGAACATTAAATGCTTTCCTGTTTAAAAGCAAGAAACGTCCAATTCTAGTGCTCAAAAGCACCAAGCCCGCCCTTGAGTTCGCCACTTATCCGCAGAGATGTGGATGTTTAACAAGAGAAGCAGTGAACCTGTTTTCTACTTTGGCTAAACTAGTGTAATGGAACTTACACCCGCTCATGTCATGCATACACCAACAAAAAGTGATCAAAATTGAAGTCAGGCTATGATATAACAAGGTAAGTACAAGTAAACATGCCTGGCTTTGGGAAAGCCTGAAGATAAGCATATTATAATGCTTTCTTGTCTTAAAAAGAATTATTCAAATTCCCCACATAATCACCTCCATTACGCAATCCATCTCTCTCTCTCTCTCTCTCCTTAGCTTCTAATATATTCTGGGTTTTATTCCATGCATTGATCCAGAGGAATAAACTGTATCTTGCTAACCTTACTACATCATCTATTCCTTCCAGCCCACAAAACTTAGAAACATTCTCATAACTCCGACCAACTTGGACTGAAGCACTCTGCCAAAAGCGGCCAACATTTATAAGAGAATTTCAGCAACATGGATGATATTGGGGGAGAAGGGTTTGAGTGTCACAGAAAATGACCAGTAACAGAAAACAAGATGACTTAAACTATTCCAGAAAAGGACCAGTAACAGAAAACACAAGATTACTTAAACTATTTCGATTTTCTCCCATAAAAAGAAAATATGCTCACCACCTCAGTTGTTGCAAAAGTTGCCTAAAACATTCCTCATGCTGGTGGGTCCCTCCCACCACCTCTCAGCTTCATTCATATAAATAGAACCCTCTGGGAACTATTGGATCGTGCATTGGAGTTATAAGTTATTCTTCCTTTTTTTTTTTTTAAAGTTTGTTTAACGAGGTAATATGTTCTTATTTTACTCGATCATGCTTCGACCGAATTTTATTTTAATCCTCCTTGCTTCTCATTTATGGAATTGCATTGTTTTTATCATTATGTTTATGGGATTTTTCTTGATATTGTTCATCCTTTTTTTTTTTTTTTTTTAAAGATTTGGGGTGATGGTACAGCTTCCTCCTCTGTTTCCTTCATTCCTGTTCATGGGTTTAGATCTTTCTTCCTTCTTTCCTTCTCAAATTTCAGAACGTTTCCTCCCCTCCCAAATTTTGTTCTCTCTCTCTCTCTCTCTCTGCTATATGGGTTCTCAACACCCCACTTCCTCTAAACTTAGATACACGAAAAGCAGGAAAAAGAAGAAGAAGATCTTATTCACATTTCATAAAAGCTTTTACTTTTCTAAGAACTTATGTGAAAATAAACATCATCATCTTCTCTATTGTTCTATACAAACCTTAAACCATTTTTTCCCATTCTTTTGTGAAATATTTTTAGCAGGTTGTTTCATGAATATGGATGGTGTTGTGAGGTCCAACGGATCTAAGTACGAGTGCTTGCTGTTTGGTATGTTCTAATTCTACATCTCGAATTTTATTTAAATGTGATGGTGTTCTTCTCTGCAATCGAGACAGAGAACTCCCTCTAATAATTGATAATTTTTGGAGACAGTTTGTTAATTAATAAAGCTAATAGATATTAATTCTTTTTATATATTTTTAATTAAGAAAGGAGGTTTCCTTACATAGTTTCTTGAGAGATAAAAAAAAAAAACATCTTCCATTTTATATTGAAAAAGATACGAAACACAATATAACATTATAACCTTATATTGATTATAAACGAGTTAAATGTTATATACTGTAATTATATCTATATATAATAAAATATCAATTCTAATTATTAATATTTCATTAACACATAAAAACAATAGGTAATTACTAGAGACTATATAGAGATTATTAACTATGACTCTAAAAATGAAGTTGCATTTATTCTTACAAAATTGTTTAGTATTATATGTCTTATTAATTATTGCTTAAAACAGGGCCATTGTAGTATTGTGATCTCTTTATGGTAGTTTGGCCAAGACAACATAACAGGCTTGTTCAATTTTCTAAGCAAGCTTTAAAATCATTAATAACAAAATATTTTAATTTGTATATTTTTTTCTTCCATGTATTAAAAGTTCTTGATTTTCCCCCACTTCTGTGTTTTTTCACATATTTTTCAGACATGGATGATACCTTGTACCCTATGAGTTCAGGTCTGAACTTGGCTTGCCGCAAGAACATAGAAGGTATGAAAGTTGTTGCTTTTCCTTCTTCTTTGTGTGTGTGTGTGTGTGTATGGTGGTGCTACTGTATATAGTTACTACCAAATTTAATTACATAGCTCCTTTTTTTTTCCACTTAATTTGGGTAAACAGATTACATGTTGGAATGCTTGCATATTGATGAATGTGAAGTGCCAAGAATGTGCTTGGAGTTGTACAGGGAGTATGGAACTACAATGGCTGGTCTGAAGGTAAAATCAAATAAGCTCAGATCATCCATATCCATCCAGTATGCAATTGGTTCCTTATATTTTGTTCTTAAATGTGTTGTATGTTGATTGCAGGCACTTGGATATGAATTTGACAGTGACGAGTTTCATGCATATGTTCATGGAAAATTACCATACGAAACGCTGAAGCCCGACCCAGTACTAAGGAACCTTTTACTCTCCATGCCACAGCATAAAATTGTATGCCGCCTGTAACTTTAGTTTGTATTGAATTCCTGAAAACATGGCTGGAAATAGTATGTTATGGGCAATGCAGATCTTCACCAATGCCAACAAAGCGCACGCAGCCCAGGTCCTTAACAGGCTAGAATTGGAAGATTGTTTTGAAGGAGTCATATGCTTTGAAACTCTCAATCCAAATCCTGAACCAGATAATTACTGAAATGAAAATGAATCTGATACTGATGCCCATGATTACACCGATCAAAACAGTTCCAAGCCCAAGTCACAAATTCTATGTAAACCTTCACTGGAAGCCATTCAAACTGCCATTCGGATAGCAAACGTTGATCCAAAGAAGGCGGTATGTAATCACTTGAACTAGTCTCTATTAGTTTGATAACTGGAGATACTGTTTTTCTCTCTTTTTCACAGATTTTGTTTCTCTTTTTTCATAGATTTTCTTCGACGACAGTGCTCGAAACATTGAGAGTGGAAAGGCAGCAGGGCTTCATACAGTGATTGTAAGTTCTTGACATAATAAGATGATCTACCAATTATAAAAATGAGTAATTAAGACTAAGAGGTGTTGATGAGAGCAGGTGGGAAGCTCAGTACTAGTGGAAGGAGCAGACATTGCATTGAGCAGCATACACAACATCAAAGAAGCTTTGCCGGAGATATGGGAAGGTGGAAAAGAACAGTTGGAGCTTCTTCTCCAATCAACTGCTGTTGAAACTGTCGTGCGTGCTTAGATTTCCCCATTAAAATTAGTCACAAATATTTATGACAAATTATATATTACTGTAATGATGATGAATGCTTTATTGCTTAAACAGATTTCTTTAATGCTGTCTCTTTTGTTCCCTTGCAAATATGATCCCCACTTTTTTTTTCCTACCCCAAAATACACTTAACGTAAAAGGAGCAAAATGAAATAAAAATTTGAATGCTTGGGTAACATTAGTTTGAAATAGGGATGTACAAAATTTTCTGGGCCGCATGTGCCGGCCTGGCCCAGCATGATTTGGTCTGTGCCCAGGCACGGCACGACATAATTCGTGCTGGGCATGGAATGGCACGATAGGCACTATATTTCGTGCTGGGCATGGAGTGGCACGATAGGCCTTGTAGTGCCGTGCTGGGTTTGGGGGTCATGGCCACGGCATGGCATGGCCTAGGCAAGAGCCCAATTGAATTTTTAGTTAAACGATAGGCAAAGCACAAAGCCCGGCCCGGCACGATAATAATTATGCCCCATAGGGGGCATCGGGTCGTGCCGTATAAGGCACTTGAAAGAACCTTCTTTTTTTTTTTTTTTTTTGGGTGGCCGCACTTGAAAGAACCTAGAGTATAAGGGAGAATCTGAAATTATAAGTGCACGCAGACAATTCTTCCCTTAAAATAATAATAATATGATAGAATCGTTTGTTCAAAGCTACTCGTTTTTTGTGTGTGGTCGTTTGATCAAAGCTACGCGTTTAGATGAAATAAAAAGTATAAATAGCAGTGGTGGATGGAAGCATTTCGTACTTACGAAAGAATCGTAAGAATGGTGTCCAATTTGAGTAAAGGTAAGCACCCCCACGACTGATACTTTCTGATTCTACTTTCTTTGTTCAATGAATAACCAGATATTTTTCTTGTTCAACTAACTAACAATTTCTACAGATGAGGCTCCTATTCATACGGCAATTGCACTAGAAAAGCACCCAGCAGAAGTTGGAAGCAGTCTTTTTGCTTCTACTACAACTACTAGTACTAGTACAAGGCAAAGCACCCCACCAGTTCCTTTTAGCTTTAGTAGATTTGCATCACCATCTTCTCCAATAGTTCCTTTTGGACAAGAAACAACAACAGACTCATCATCTTCTCCCACTCGTTCATTCACCTTTGGTTGTGGCGCTCTGTTACCCAGATATACTGGACCTTTTTCATCATCGGACATCTCATCCTTTTGGTGATGGTGAGTCACTCTCTAGTTTTGTAAAACAGAGCCTGTTTCCACAAATGCTTAAACTTTGCTCATTCTTGATTGATGCTTCCCAGGAGGAACTCAGCAAACAAAAACAGCAGCAATTGGAAGCTGCCCAAGCTGTGGACAAACAACACTGGGCAGGAAGGGCGAGTGTGGAAGTAAAGCAATGGCTTACACCCCAACATCTGATTTTTCTGACCCAACAAGATTTGTTAGACTGCCTGTTGAACCCATATCAATATCAGCAATGCCTGTCTACAAAGATCAAAGCCATGAAGAATTGAGATGGGAGGACTATCTGTCACAACGTAATCATTTTCACCCAAATGCTCCTTGCGATCTTAATTATCTTCTTCACAGTTCTGTTTGCTATTTTTTTCTTTTCCTTGATATGCAGGTAAAACATTTGCGTCGCCTTTATTAGGTGTCCCAATAGTCTTATTTGGTTCATTTGGTCTTGGAGCATTCTCATCTGGGATGTCTTTGTTTCCTGCTGCGGTCAAGCCGGAATGACTCTGTTCCCTTCTGTTGCTGCTGCCAACCTGGGTCGGCTGCTGCTGCTGCTGCTGCCCAACCTGGGGTGGGTTGGTTCCATCCTGTTGTTGCTGCTGCCCAACATGGGGTGGGTTTGTTTCGTTCTGCTGCTGCTGCCGCCCAACCTGCAATGCTCGGAGCACCCTTCATCAACATTCCCCAACTCTTTCCTCTTTACCAAAATCCCAGTTCAATTTGATCAGATGCTGCTTTAAGCTTATGGAGACTTGCCAAATTCTTTTCATGTATGGAGGACTCGCATGTAGTGCTTTAGTCTTATCCAAAATGCATCTGCTATGAACGTGAAATTTTGTTTGGTCTCTGTTGGTTCTTGTTGCCAAATTCTTTTCTTCTACTGCTCGTGCAATTGTACCTGATGTAATTCATTTTGTGTTTCTTTACCAAAAAATAAAGCTGTTAAATTGTTATGCTATCAATTTTATTTCTAGATCTATGAAACTTTAATTTCTTGTGTTATCTACATCAATCTAATTCTATTATAGAAGTGGATCTTCTCTCAGGTGAGACGTTGCCCAAAACATCAAATAGATCAGAAGTGTAAGTACAAAATATATATATATATATATATATATGTACACATATACAAACACTCTTACATAAAACTTAACGAATTGAAAGAATAGAGCAATGGCTGAAAACATCTTTAGTGGTTTAAGACTTTCTCTTCTATTCTTCTTACCCCTTTTTCTGCAATGGTATTGTGCATGCTTCCTAAACGGCCAAATTTTACAGAAACTGGTGTTTACTAGTTATATATGATTATTAGTACAACTTATAAAATTCATCTAAAAAAGTACAACTTGTAAATGTTTAAATGTATACATCGGATACAAATGTGGTGCAATCCACTACTAAATTCCATCCATGAAATCTAATAGGTGAAAAGCTGATCTAACCAGACTATCATAAGAACCAACAAACCTTTTCTGGATCTTATCTTAAAATCAGAAAGAATGCATTAGACCGGATGATTACGACGGTCCATCAAAATCCATTACCGCACCCCCGATAAAAAAAAAAAAAAAAAACCTCCTAAGTGAATCTCAGGCCTCCTACACGTATACATTTACAGACTGTACCTGTAATGTATCTTCAATCCCAAATTCTAGCCTTTATGATATCTGCAAAATTGGTAAGGATCAACCAGATGGGCCTCTTACATCAGCTCCACCTCTATTCACATCACGGATGTGGAACATAAGCTGCAAAATAATCACGTTCCATGAAGTGATTAGACCACTCATTAAAAGACACCAAATTCAGTTGAAAGCTTGAAATATTTCATGCAAATTACCTTGGTCCCAACATAAAATGTTGTGAACATGGCACCAAGAACAGGCAGTCCTGTAGATGGTTGAAAGATTGTGTAAATTAGGAGAGATGTCCTTTGGATTAAAAAGGAGAAAGGATAAGGTCTTCACATACCATCTTTCTGGAGGAGGCGAGAAGCCAACCAATTAACACCTGCTGGTCCAATTACATAGCCAACAAGATTGGCAACCTGTGGAAGGAAATGCTTACTAAGAGTTCTCAATTTATAATGTTATAGTTTCTCTGTTGCCTATTTTCAGGACAAAAATTGGCACAACATGCAAAATTACACTCGACGATATAACTAAAATGAAAAGATAATACACAACATATAATTTTTCCAATGATCTTGCTTTCTTTTACTTCACTTCATTATGTGTGTATGTGTGGTGTATGTTTAACATATATTACAAGTGTATATTGATGCACAAGTATTAGTTGTTCTTTCTACCCATATCTTATATAGGTCATATCAGCACCAGACACTAACCCAAGTTTGTGCACACATCTTATTGTATTTAGTCATTTATCATGATCGTTTTACACCAATTTGTGGTTACATCTTCCATCCAGAAATATATCCAAGAAGTACCAAAGTTTTAAGTCTCAGGATCAGGGATTGGACTGGACTCCTGGCCGGTCCCGATCCGGACCGGTGATACCGGCCGGTCCAGTACAAAATTGGATCGCCCACTTTTAAAAAAAAAATAAAAAAACTTGGATCGGCCAGACCAGTCGGCGGAACGGCAGTACCGGTCGACAGAACAGCGGTACCGGTCGGTACCGGACCAGTCCAGGTCGATACCTGTTGCACCGTTCTATTTGTAAATTTAAAAAAAAAAAAAAAAAAAAAAACTTTGGATCAGTTGGACCGGTTGTGCCGGTCACTGGACTGGTTGTACCGGCCTGGCCGTACCGGTATCGGTTGGACTGGTCCAATCCAAAGCCTCACGATATAATAGTTGTATTGTGGCTTAGGATCGGACCGGTCCTAGCCGATCCTGGTATGGACCGGCCGATACAGACTGGATTGGTCCGATCCTTGAAACCATGAGAAGCACAGTAAGCAGATGATTTAATTCTAAGCCAAGTTGCAACCATTCCAGGTTGGAAAGGTTTTTTTATTACAAATAAACAGGGAGTTTTCTAGAGCACTGGGATTGACGAAATGCACTCGTGAATTTTTATTTAACATGAATTTAAACAACAAATTCCATAAGTTAAGTTTCTCTTCAACAGCACATATCTCACTTACGAGGCTACTATTTACTTGGGAATGCTTTACCTCCAACAAATGTGTGGCATTGATAGTGCAAAACATCTAAATATCGCACCAGCAAGGTGCAACTAAAATGATGTGAAACCCAAATATTCAACATACCATCATTCACATAATAAAACTATCTCATCATGATCTAGAAATACATTAAAAATTCAAAATAAAGCTGCGGTCAGATTTACAAAGACATACCATGAGGCAAGAAATGGTAACAGCACCAGCAATCGCACTGAGCTCACGGAGAACAAAACCCCCAAATGCATTCCTAGGCTGAAATACAATACTTTTAAATATGTAATAGTAAGATCATGCTCATATTTAGACAAATGTCAGAAATAAATGAATAATGACTTGGCCATGGATTGGGTAAATTATGGTTTGAGAATACCAGAACACTAGATGCAATCAAAGACGAAGGTACAATGGGAAGCATTTAAAAGCAATGTCCTCAAAATCGAATATTTTCAAAAAATCGTAAATAGTGGGATTCAAACTAAATCGATATTTGAATCTCAAAATCATAGGATTCACAAAGTTTTCTTGAAAAAAAAATAGAAAAAGTTATAAATACAATACAATACAAATCTATAAAAATAGAATATACTGAATTCTGCATAAACATTACATAGTAGAATATTCTTGTATACAAAGCATGAAATATCAACATAATAGGATACCAACCCACTAGACTACTTTGATGCAAAAAGAATTTAGTTTAAGTTCACCGCTATAGCACAAAATTCCAACCTATGCAGTCATAAAAGAAATCTACAAGTCTTTATCAATGATGATAATGGTACTGTAATGAATTTCGTCACAATTGTCATTTTATTCATATTAATTTCTTGTATTCTATTTTCTATCGTCTGTAAAGTCTTTATCACTTATTTCTTCTCCATCATTCGGTAGACCCTTTCAAATCTTCACATCCAACCTTGTCATTTATCTATGGCTGAGGGATCTCTCAGTTGAATCCAAAAGGAAAATTGTACAGGGGGTCTCAATCAGCTGAAAAGCTATGGAAGTTACTTGGCCTCTGTTGTTTATATCAAATAAAAGCAGAAATTTATCAAAAACAATATCAAATAAAAGCAGAAAGGGAATTTTCTGGCACTCTTGCAACAGTAATTTTCTTTTTAATCTAGTTCCATTAATATCTATCATGATTCAGTCAGTTATGGTACAGATCTCCAATGCAAAATACGCCTACGTCAGAATCTTGTTAGACTGTTTCTTTGCTTTTAATTGAAGCCTTATTTCCCTTTAGATTTTGTCCTCTGACATATCAGAGCTTTCCTCCAAATTTTACTACCCGATTTTCATCACACATATATGAATAATACAGCTGCACGGATCCATATTATGAATTATAAAGCTGGGTATAGTTGTACATGAGATGGTCATGCTGAAAATTGTAAGAGAATACATTAGTATTAACAAAACCAAGAACCATCACAAGTACAAATTGGTAAACAAATTACTAGAAAGCGAATTCCAATCACCTGATATGCAGCAACTGCTGATTTAATTATCAATTCAGGGACAAAGAATAAACATGTTAACAATCACCTGATATGCAGCAACTGCTGATTTAATTATCAATTCAGGGACAAAGAATAAACATGTTAACCACGCCCACGAAAGAAGTTTCCTGAGGTAATTAAGCTGTCAGATGAGGCTGGAACATGATCTAGCCATTTTCCCAAAACTAAATTAAGAAACTAATTAATTTAAGAGGAAAAGTTAATGCAGGAAAATAATACCACTCCAAATCATGCCATATTGCCACAAATGTGAATATAAACCACACATTGAGCAGCTTTCTCCGAGAACCCCCAAGAGGGATATAAATGTACCTGAGCCATAGCCATTCACCAATATGATATAAGCAAAATTACAGAAAAAATGTTTGGTAAAAAAGCATAAGAGTCGCACCTAACAAGCCATTTGTTGAAGGAAGCATGCCAATTTTTCCAAAAGCTTTCCAAGTCGTAGCAATTATTGATGCACCTTGGCATATTTTCAGGAATTTCAATGCCTCCTATCTACAATCACAGAACAGCAAGGAAATATCTGTTCCCTAAGCATATTCACACCATGAATGACAAATACTTCAAACCCTTGATCAATACAACTAAGTACAACCACAAAACACAAATCCATTATTGCTGCAACTGAAACAGCAAATAGCTATGATCTAGGATTTAGTCAATCCAGGAAGGAGCTTAAAACATATGCCAGCAGCTCATGAGGAAAGAAAAAGAACAAGAAGTGATAGAGGAAAATTATTCTCCAAGCAACATACCAATGACCAAATTCGGAAGTAGCGCCAAATAAGAAGAAACTTGAGCCACATGAAGTTGAGGACCTATAGCAAAATAAAAATCATAAATATTTAATACGCAATTTCCACTAAAAAGCAATCCTAGGAAAGAGAAACAAAGATAGGTGACAAATTATAATTAATATGATGCAGAAAATACATAATCATTTAAGCTCAACAGCAGAAAGCACAATTGGGCCACATGTTAATTTTCTGTATGGTAATTCAAAGAAGTAAAGGCTTGGAGGTGTCTGATTGACAATTTGTGAGGAATAATCACAAAGCCGTCAAACAAGAGAGAAATTCATACTATTCAAACAGTGATAATTTACTAAAATGTCTAAATTGAGATGGGGAAACCTTGACATTTCAAGCATTATCTCTTACCCCATATCCAATGATGAAGACCTCCAGAGGAGATAACTGTTCCCACAAGCCACTAAAACAGCACAATGAAGAAATTCAACCTCCAAATAGTACTGGACTTATAAATATTTTTCAAGTATGATGCATCCTCTACTTCATAATTAACTCACCTGACCGCAAAGGCATTGTAATAAAAGAAATGTGTCATTAGCTCCATGAGGAAAAGACTAAGGAACCAGCGAAGCCCATACCGAACAATTTGTCCCAAGGAATAATTTTTCTGTGGCATGTCTAACTGCAAGATTAAATAGAAAAGGAACAAAATGTAATACTTCAAGATCATACTAGTATAACATGGTAAAGATAAAAGAAACTTAAGTTCGGTTTGGTCCTAACCTCAATAGATCCTTAGTGATATCACATATGATAGAGCTGTAGCAAAGAATTACTCTAAAGCATTGATAATGATGCATGTAAGTGTACATTGCTAAACATAGTACAAATGCTGCACCAGGAAAATAGAAAGACAATATTGAAAACATTATGTAGTGTTGTGTGTATTGAAATCCTTTCTACTTTAATGTAGCTACCACGAAAATCTTGCTAGTAACACAACTAACAAGTAAACTGCAGTGAAGGGCCATAGGCACATCTACAATTAAGTACAAAAGACATAGCACTATAGCAGCATTAATTAGCAGGCATCTCCTCAAACAAATTTCTGGGTACAACCTCCTTGTCAATACTATATAGAAATATCTCTAATTTTCAGTACTCTTTTGGATATTTAAACTGGGATTGAAACAACTATACTGTGGATGCAATAACCACACCATTAGGATGAATTTGTATGAATTTTCTTGGAACAAAATTAATGACGGTTGGGTTTTTTATTTTTCCTCCACATGCTACCTCTAAAAGTACATTTGAAATGTTAGGTGGCCCTTTTCTTTTGGACTCTGTCATGTTTAGTTTATAAGACTCCTTATATAACCCACAAATATAGAGACAAAAATTAGATGATGCCCATAACAGTGCATATGGGTGAAAGTCTTCCAAAAAACCCACGAAAAGAATAGGTTCATCTATTTTCATATCAAGAACTTTTGACACCCAAATGGACCTGTAGGTAATAGAGAACTAATAAAGATGAGTAACATCAAACTATTTCAGGTAAAGAAGACAAAACAAATAAATCTGACCAGAGATATGAAATACAAAAAATCTACACATAAATAAAAACACAAGCATTCAAATTAAATTGATTGAAAAGCTCTAAGAAAGTCCATAAACCCCTTTTGAAAAGTTAAACAAATGCAATTTAACTATATCTCGCATTTAACCTTATAAGGAAAAAACTGTCCTGCATTTACCATTCATTCTTAATATTCATACACAATTAAAAGCCTTTCCAACATATGTACGCACAGGGATGCATGGATTTTCTTTCTTTCTTTTTCATTTTTTTATGAGTTGTGTTATAAATATATGATTATTATGTGTCATTTATTTGACAGAAGTTCCTAGAAAGCATGCATATCTTAAACAGTGAATGCAGGTTTCTTATAGATAATAAGTTCTAAGAAAGCCAATTAGTAATCCCAGCTGACAAATTCAACAAAAACCTATTCAACTATGTCATTTAACCCTTCAACACTTCAAAGAAAAAGAATTTCCTCTTTTCTACTATCCCGTGCTCATATATAACTAATGTGGAATCACTATTGCATAAGGTGGATTGTGGATGCTTGTTCAAGAACTATGCATCTAGTTATTCAGTAATAAGTAGAGGAGCTACATGGAAACATGTGTGTATAGCTTTCAAGTTCCATAAAATCAAGAATAAGTGCATTTCCAAGACCTTATTTATTCATGGAATATATTAGTATAAATCAGACTAAAACATTCATATTAAATCATATGAACATGTCAAACCTGTGAAGCGAATGCATTGAAGCTTATAATCGGTCCAGCAATGTAAAGGGG
This sequence comes from Pachysandra terminalis, assembly GCA_031762675.1. Taxonomy (NCBI): domain Eukaryota; kingdom Viridiplantae; phylum Streptophyta; class Magnoliopsida; order Buxales; family Buxaceae; genus Pachysandra; species Pachysandra terminalis. The sequence continues at coordinate 18,093,992 of JAUPMG010000006.1, forward strand.
TGCGTATACCAAGTAACAAAGGTATATTGTAAACGAGTATCTATCAATACGGGCACTCTTCTCCTGAAAAGGATCAACAAATGCATCTAAATTTTCTTTAATAGATTTCAAATGAAGATGCATAATAAAACAATAATAAAATAGAGCTCCTCGCCAATACCATAACACTGATTATTAATTATGAACTTAACGATTGCTCATCCTCTTCTGAAGCAACAAATAACATGACTTCGGTTCCTGAAATGATTTATGACTTGAATTTAAGTAACAGTAATCTGTTCTGGAAATCACTCCAAGAGTATCAAATCTGCCTTAGAGTAACAGGATTCCCCACCCGTCCTCTTCCTGTTCAAGGTATTGGTCACATATTACTACAGGTACCTTCCCAAGATGAAAGATTTGACCTGTTGTAGTGTTGAAGCCTATTAATTCCATAAAATCCAACCCAATAGCAAACCCCTATTCTACAGGAGAAGAACTGTTGGTCTCCATCAAGCATTCGTGTGTTCTGGCAATCTTGGCAACTCAGGCTGCCACTGAGATGAACCTAAATATTTCTCACCACTCTTTCCAATGTAAACCTATCCCCTTTCTTCGTGCATTTTAGGGAACACCAGCATTGTTCCTCATCTCCCATCGGCAACTGTCGAAATTTGAAGATACTGATACGTACCTAATTTCCTAATTTTTAGCAACCTGCAAAGACTAGTGGGTACATGGTTATCGCATAGAAGGGATGTGTTATTTAGATGTGTTAGGTAGTTTTATTGTTATCTCTATGTATCACGCAAAGTATGGGAAAGTTGGTAATAGTTATTGAGTTGTGTTATGCAAGGTAGTTATTTGGATGTGTTAGGAGTCTTGAAGAGATGGTGAGTTATGTTAGTCTTCCTCTTGTATTTAAATTGTAGAAACGTTAACAGATAATTATCTAGTGAATTTATAACAAACTTCTCTCTGAGAATTAGGAGGAATTTGGTTCCCCTAGAAGAGAACCAAAATTGGAGATTTTAGGGCGGTCCCTTGAAGAAGAGCCCATTATTATGTTTTCTTCTCCAAAGTCCAGATTAGGTACGCATCAGATACCACCCTATACTATTTCTATACATATCTGCGAGCCATACTCTGCTCTTTCTCCTGACTGAATCAAGCACTCTGATCTTCTCCCATAACCTGTTAAGACTCTTTACCTTCCCTTTTTTTTTTTGATAATTAACAACAATTTCATTAAAGATCAAAGGATATGAACATACAAAAACGAGGGGCGCACAAGACGAGCACCAAAACCCAAAAAAGCATACAAAAAATGAAAAAGCAAAAAACAAAAACAAAAACCAAAGCCGTCCTAAAAGATAGGGACAACAATGAAAACGAAGAATATGACACCCAGTACTCCATCTACACCTACTCCCTCCGTCATGCCATGTGTGGAGATGAATGAGCCACCTCCAACCATCCAGTCAGGATATCAGTCATGGACAACCCTCTAAAAGCAGGAAGAACTACCATCCATGAGCAAACCAAAAGTAAAATAGAGTTGATAATCAACCTGGTTGATCTGGCTCTGTCCTCAAACACTCTCATGTTCCTCTCCCCCCACAAAGCCCAGAGTTTTGCGTGCCATACACCCAAGTACATCAATCTGCCTCTCACACCTAGCCCAGGTAACCTCCACTGTATCAAACACTCACCAAT
>JAUPMG010000006.1:18099248-18114315 GCA_031762675.1 Pachysandra terminalis
TCAACTTCCTCACCTTTGAAAATCAACCAGCTCGATAGAACTCCACACCTTTCAGTGATTCTGAGACGTTTGGCACTTGTGTCCTTAAAGCCTTCAAAACAAATGTTCTTACCTTCAATGTTTATGTGTTTACGGATACCAGAGACCGGAGAGCCAGCAGCGCGCGACAGACTCTCCCCCATCGCATGAATACTATTACCTACTTCCAGCTACCTCACTAAACCATTACACATGCCATGACGAAAACATGAAATTGAATAACTGCCATCACATTCAGTCACGGCTTCATAAATTGAATAACTGCCATCACATTCAGTCACGGCTTCATCCATGAAGCCGTGACTGAATGTCAGGTGACATGTCAGGTGCTACTAACCAGCTGATATTTAAAAGAAGTCTATCTACCAATTCACCGTCACGGCTTCATGGATGATAACTTGTTCATGTTGATAAGCCCTAGATGTAAAAAGCATATGGTGCTCCCTGCTGCTCTTGGATTGTTGTTTATGTTCTAAGAACTAGAGAATAGCTGATCTTTACTACTCGCATAATCCTAGAGTACATACAAAGCATACCCAGAACACAAAATGTTGTGATAGGGGCACAAACCAAGTATTCTCTAGTTCCTAGAACATAAACTCACATTCAACAGCAATAGCTAGCGTTGTATGGAACAATCTAGGTTACAAAATGAACTTGCTCTTGGTTGGATCTTTAAATCAACCAAAAAGGCAACTCAAAGATGGATAAAGTAGAAATTTATGATGATTCCATAACTACCCCTGAAACCATATGCTTGTGTGATATCTGTTCTTTGATTTTCATTTGATGAAATTTACTGTGTATATGATTTGTTATAATATATAAAGATTATAGTGCATGCAAAAAATAACATAACAAATACAAGAACCTAGTTGTCAAAACGTCTAGTAAACATAGTGCCTTGCCGCCCAGCCCCAAGCGCTAGGTCGCTAGCCTAAGTAATTGGGCAATCGCCTGTTGAACGATATTATGCTCAATTACATATTTGAAGTTTGAACAGCCCACTAACTATTGTTTTATGAATGAAAATATATTTATCATAGTTGTATCGTACATATATACTTTTTTTTATGAATAACAAGCAGTTTATTAAAGAAAAACAAACACCAATACAAAGAAGGGCGGGAGCGCAAGATGAGCACCAAAGCTCAAAAGAAACAGATGTACAATAGGAACACAAGCGTGAACATCTAAGGTATCACCCAAAACTCCTTCAACTCCATCACCCTCCATCTTCTATCATTTCTGATGTTGGAATACCCACAAACAAGTTTTCTTTGCTGACCCCACCTCTAGCCAGACGATCAGCCATGGCATTGCCATCTCTAGGCGTATGAGCAAAAGATGCATGAATTAACCTTCCCATAAACCTAACCATCCTGACTAGGGAATGAATCTTCAAGGACAACGCTCAGACCCCGTCATCCAAGATAGAACAGATGCCAAGTCCCCCTCAATCACTACCTGATTGTACCCCACTCTAATTGCCTCCCTGACTCTAGTGAGAAGAGCAAAGCCAACAACTCAGCCCTCATAGAATCGACAATCCTGACTAGTCCAGAATAAGCGAGTAGAACCTGTCCACTGTGGTCTCTGAACACTCCTCCAATACCTGAATGCCCCGGATTCCCAAAGGAGGATCCATCAAAATTAACTTTAACCACCCCCCTACTGGTGCCCGTCATCTAGTCACAATACACTCTGTATGTGGAGATGACCTAACCACCTCTGATCACCCTACCAGTACATCAGTCATAGAGAACCTTCTAAAGGCAGGAAGAATTACCATCCATGAGCAAACCATATGCAGAATAGAGCCAATAATCAGCCTGCTCGATCTGGCCCTATCTTCGAACACTCAGGTTCCTCTCCCCCCACAGAACCCATAGTGTCGCATGCCACACCCCATGGTACATCAGTCTACCTCTCTCACCTAACCCAGGAAACCACTGGACCAGACACTCACCGATCACCTTAGGCATCACTCACCCGAAACCAAGTCGGCACAAGAAGAAAGACAAGACCATACCACTCTAGCCACTAAACAATACAGGAAAAGATGGTCAATTGATTCACCTACTTCCCTACACATACAGCACATATGGGGTGAAAGCATCCGATAATGATATCTTCAGTGTATAGTCCTAATAACCATTCCCTACTTCAGGATTTGTGGGAGGAGCTGGAGTCATAGGAGGGGGTGGGATATCCCGTGGTGTATAGGAGGTGATTTTAACGTTATTAGATTTTGTTCTGAGAGATCTGGCTGCATCAGATTGGATGCTCATATGAGCAGTTTCTCGGACTTCGTTGATAGGAATCTTCTTATAGATGTTCCTTTGTTGGGGAGCGAGTTCACTTGGCCGAACTATCAAGAAAATCAGGTCAATTCCAAGCTTGACAGATTTTTAGTCTCAACCGAATTGGAGGAAGCCTTTGCAGAGGTTCAAGCTGTTTCTTTGGCTAGGCCGACGTCCGATCATGTGCCGATTATGCTCGTAAATGAGGATAGAGTAGAAAGGAAGAGTCCGTTCAGATTTGAAAACATGTGGAGAAGGGTTTGTGGGGATGGTGAAAGTTTGGTGGGATAACTTCCAGGTCGTAGGGTCTCCTAGCTTTGTTTTTTGCAGAAACTGAAATTGTTGCAGGAAGAATTAAAGAAGTGGAACAAGGAGAAATTTGCGAGGGTGGAGAATAAATTGGGGAAATTATTGGACCATATACAGCATTTGGATGGGTTAGAGGATAAAGGGGAGATGGGTAGGACAAAGAGAATGGAGAGAGAAAACCTTAAAAAGGAGTTTGAGAGGGTGGCTAAGTTGGAGGCAGTTGAAAGATGAAACCCAAGAATGTAATCTTCTAACCTTGATAAGCATATTACTCAGTAGAAAATCTGGTAATTTACGCAAGCTCAATAAATAAATAAACCAAAGAGTGTGACATCATCAAAGCTAACCACAGAACACAAAGAAATAAGACCTAAGAATTTAGGAAAAATAAAAGCATACAATGGGATAAGAAATTAAACTGTATAACTGGTTGACACTTAATATTACAAAGATTGAATATCTTCACTCAAATAAAGATTGAAATAATTCAAGTTCTGAAGATAGTAAAATGTAAAAGGAAGTTAATAAACTCTGCATTTCCATATAGCAAAAAAGCTTGCGTTCTCAACAAGATCCACTTGGGATTCTTGAATCAACATTACATCAGGGTTAGAAACCATAAGATCTCTTATTTGAAATTTCCAACAATCTTCCAAACAAGAAACCTTACCTACAGGAAGAGCTGGAGATTCTTGACCAGCTGACATGGAAGAGAAGGGTGCTTTATTGAAGGATTTGAACGTTGTTCTGGATCCTTCAGCCTTGAACCTTGTGTCTAGACCCCAAATCCAGGGAGATGTTTCACTATTAGATCTTTCTTTTTCTTTTTTTCATATCCTCGTCTGATGATCCTGATCAATCAAATTTCTCTACCCATTTTGTGTTGAAGTCTCAGGTCCCACTAAAAAATGAGGCCTTCTCACGGACCGTGTTTCTAGACAAGATCAATTCATTTAATACACGAAAGAAGTCTTTTTCACTCTGTTGTTTATGTTCCACGTAGGGTGAATCAGTTGATCACCTACACTGAGTATGTTCATGCCATATGGTACTTCTTTTTTAGGCTGGTGGTAGTTGGTTGGGTAGTGCCAAGGTCTGTTAGTGCTCCCTCAAGGCAGTGGAGATGACCCTTTCTTGGAAAAAGAGGTTGATTGATGTACGGGGCTGTGTTCTTTGCCACCTTTGGATCATTTGAGGGGCAAGGAATAGGCACATTTTTTAGAAGAAACAGATCAGGAGTTCAGCCTGCGATTGATTATATTCTCTTCTCAATGGCCTTAAGGGTATGTCTACCGGATTTTAGAAGGATTGCAGTTGCAGATATTTGAGAGATTGGGGGACAGTTGCTTTGGACTTTGGTTAGTGTTGGTGAAACCTTGAGTAGGGAAGCTTCTATTACAATCTAGCAGGGGAGATCTTTGAACTTTGTATTTTATATGCTAGTTATCCTTTTGTTGCTGCTTTAGGCCTTGGATCTATTTTCTCATCGATCTAATCATGTACTTCTCTATCTTTTGACATTTGCATGAATTATCAAAAAAAATGGAAAAGAAAAAAAGGTAACCTTACCTACTGGGCTTCAGAGAATCATCAAAATCAATGACATAATTCTTGAAGATTTTCAATTCCTTGTCAAAGTAAAATGCCCTCTTATAAACTATGCATGCCAACAGATCTTATAATTTGGTCAACATGGAAAATGTAATCAATAAAATCATCCAATCAAACTAACTGAGATTATCAAATCAATCACCAAAAATAATTCTTCAAGAATTTGAAGAATTTTTAAGCTCTATGTATTGTTCAAACAGTTCACCTCTAAAAGAAATTCATTTGTTTTAGGATAACGAATCTTCAGATGTTCTTATATATGCCAGAATCTTGAATAACACTATAACTAAACATTGAGCCTCGCAGGCTGGCACCAGCATCTGTTCCGACAAAATTCTCATATGTTGGAACTGAGTTGCTTGCAAGCTCATTTATAATCTTCATTAACAATAAAAAAAAAGCTCATTTATAACATTATGTGCGTTATGACCGCCAAAACAGAGAAGCATGTTGCAGGAGTTGAGTAAAATAAAGAAAATAGTTCATGTTAGAAACAAGCAAAAGACGCACCTTTACTAAAAGAAAGTTAGCTGAAGCAATCGAAAGGACAAATATGAGACTGCAAGTTCAGGAAAAAAGAAAAGATAACTAAGGATACACAATTCAACCTAGTTAAAAATTTGATATCTCAAATAAAATATTCTTATGGTCAATATACATACCAAGCTCCATGTAAATATAACAGGTAAATCAAAGAAATGAATAACCAAACAATTGACATTCCCCTAGCTTTTAGAAAGTAGCAAGCCCTCAAGGTACTTGTCACCAGTATAAAGATGCCGAAGACGAGGGTAAGCACAGGTAAGTTTCCACGAAAATTTCTCCATTGGGCATCAGAAACATCCTAAAAAAGGCAGATTATGTAAAATAAAAATGACATCTTTATGACCATTCAGTGCACATATTAGGTATTACGCAAGAGTGAAATAATAAGCCATAGTTGTATTAAGAAAGCAACATCAACTGTATCATCAATGAAGATTTACGCCTTTGGTTACATAGATCAGGATGATAAGTTAGAATGCAAGAGATTCAGAGAAGTGTATATATCAAAATGCAATGTCAAAATAAATATTAAAAAGCTCAAGGATTAGTGGCCACTCTACTACTGGCCCGCTGATTGACAAGATGAATTGTGCATGACACTAATTAGAATTTGCCTCCATTTATACAATAATATTTCAATAAATGGTAGTCATATCTGAAGATTTAGTATTTCAGATAGCAACATATCAAGAACAGCCAATAGCAGCAGTAGAAGCAATAAAAAAAAGCTAAGTATGGGAATTGAACAAATTAACATACATTTAATCGACCTGCAATCCAGCCAGGGTGTAGACCAAAAAGTGATCCAGAGTAATCTGTAAACAACCAGAAGAAGCCCCCAGAAAGAGATTACAAGAAAAACAAGGATCAATATGGGAAAAAATTAGATTTGACTATGAAGGGAAAAAGAATAAGAATAAAAGGTTAACAGTACCATAAGAAAGTTGAAGGGAACGCTGGATCATAACAGCATAGAACACAAGGGCATAAAGAGAGAGAAGTAAAAGCTCCGTTAGCTTCCATGAACGGTACATCTCTCTATCTCTGATGATTTAATGACACTGCATATAAGAAACATAGGTAGATTTCAATAGTGCTTTTGCTTGGCAGGTTAACAATAAATCTTTACTATTATAACAAGAACTGCCTATTAGGCCTCTCTTTTCCCTTCATAATTTTTAATTCTAATAGAAGCTATAGTAGTAGTAATAAATATATATAAATAAATAAAATAGTGACAGACTTTATTTTTAAACCATTTATCCCATGTGATTTCAGAAAGGACACTATCCTCCCCTGTTAGCATGAAATTCTAACGGTTCTCAAAATTCTTCAATCACAAGGCTAGGTCTTATATTCCATTATAAGTTAGGTTTTAGGAATATTGACTACCATGTGAGCTTTTGTCCAATTATGTATTTTGGGAGGCTCTCTTTTATGTAAATTCAAGTATATGTATTTTTTTCTGGTATCCTACACTAGACCCAGGCCATCGACATCTATTGATTTTATCCTAAATCTTACCCTCCTTTTTCAAGAGGTACTAATGAAGGTGAGGAATGTGAATCAGTTGTGGGAGCTCCACATCTAAATTTCTTCCAAATCAAATCATGCTAGGACAAGTCCCTTGCCAAGGTCATTTATGTCTTTTTATATAGTTTTATGACATCCAGACATTTACATGCGGATAAGACATAAATAGCCTTGATAAAGGTACGAGTGTGACGCCATATGATGGTTCTCTACGTGTATAGAATTAAAGTTACATTAATGGCAGTAATAAATAGGGAAGAAAAGAAGAAGAAAAGGATATAGAATAAATAATCTGACAAAGTCTCACTGCTAACAGCTCAAGTAGATAGGAGAAGCTTACAAGTTTGATCTCTCGATGCTTGATGGACCCAAACTAGATGTGGGAGAAGCAGAGAATATTGTCAAAGATTTTGAGGAAGAAGAGGTCAAGAAGGCGATTTGGGAGATGGATAGAAATAAGGCCCCAGGACCCGATGGCTTTTCAATGGATTTTTTTCAGGATTGTTGGTATATTATTACAATGGATCTTTTGAAGATTTTTAAAGAATTTCAATCAAGTGGGATAATTAATAAAGCCATGAATGCAACTTTTCTAGTGTTGATTCCCAAGGAGCCTCAAAATTGAAGGATTTCAGACCCATCAACCCGGTAACAAGCGTATATAAGATCATTGCCAAAGTTTTGGCAAATAGAATGAAAGGGATCATTGGCTCAGTGGTGTCAAAGATTCATAGTGCTTTTATCCAAGGCAGACAAATTACGGACAGCATTTTGATTGCAAATGAATGCATTGAGGAAAAAGGTAGAAATAGACAATCAGGCTTTGCTTTAAAGTAGATCTCGAAAAATCCTATGACCGAGTTGAATGGGCATGTGTGGACTCGGTCCTTAGATGGAAAGGGTTCCCGGAAAAATGGTGCACTTGGATCAAAGGATGTTTGAAGAACGTCAATTTCTCATTTTGTCTGAATGGGGGATAGCAGGGTTAGTATCATCGTCTAGGGGCCTACGTCAAGGTGATCCTTTATCTCCTTTCCTATTCACACTTGTTAGCGATGTCCTAAGTGGTCTTCTAAAAAGAGCGGAGGATAAGGACAAGATTAAAGGTTTCGAGGTTGGAAGAGATAAGGTGTGTTTGTCCCATTTGTAATTCGCAGATGATACAATCCTTTTTCTAGATGTGTCAAGGGGCACTTTATTTTGGACTAAGTGCATTCATAGATGTTTTGAGATGATTTCGGGGCATAGTGTTAACTTGGAAAAAAGTGACCTGTTTGGAATCAATGTGGATGAAGGATTCCAAAATGAGTGTGCCCAGGTGTTGGGTTGTGGAATGGGGAAATGGCCTATGAAATATTTGGGTATGTCCGTGAATGGCAATTACCGAGGAGGTCGGTTGTGAGAACCAGTCATTGAAAAGATGGATAAAAAGCTGAGTGTTTGGAAAAGAAACTACCTCTCTTTGGGTGGCAGGATTACCCTTATCTAGGCTTCTCTTAGCAACCTGCCAACTTACTACATGTATATCTTCAAAATGCCCAAAAAAGTGAGTGATAAGATTGAAAAAATGAAAAGAGACTTCCTATGGGATGGTGGGGGTGGGGAAGGTAAAAAGAGAGATCATTTAGTGAAGTGGTCAGAAAGTTTGTAAATCAAAGGAGGATGGTGGTCTTCTCTGGGCAACATTCAAAACAGAAACAAAGCTCTTCTCGGAAAATGGCTCTGGAAATTCAGTACCGAGAGAGATTCACTGTGGAGATCCATTATTGTCAGTAAATACGGAACCCATGAAAATGGGTGGGATATCAATCATGGTGCTACTATTCAATCAGCTAGTCCTTGGAAAACTATTTCTGGTATATTTCATATTTCAAAAAATGTGTGAGATTGTTGGTTGGGTCAGGGTCGTCTATACGTTTTTGGTTGGACCATTGGTGGGGGGATTCCATTTTAGCTTCTAAATTCCCAAAGATTTTTTGTCTTTCCACTTGGAAAGAGTCTCTAGTTTCTGAAGTGCTTAGCTGGTTTGTTTTGGGTCTTTCATGGAATCTTCCTCTCATTTGAGATCCTAGACTGTTTGATATTGACGAGTTGGCTTCTCTGTTCGAACCACTAAAAAATGTAGTCATTGATGTGAATACCCAAGACTCGAGAATTTGGGGTCTGGATCCAAGTGGTCGTTTCTCCATTAAGTCCTTTTGTTCTGTTCTTCATCCATATCAAATGCCAAATCCCCCCACTTTTTTTACCTCCTCACTTTGGAAAGCCAAGTTTCCTCTCAAAGTTAAAGCGTTTACTTGGTTGACTCCCTTATATCGGATAAACACTGGGGACATGCTACAAAGAAGGAGACCTTTTATGCGCTTGTCCCCCCAAGTGTGCCCAATGTGTCTTGGATCTGGGGAATCTGTGGACCACTTGTCTGTGGGTTGTTGTTCGGCAAACCAAATATGGGGGTCTTTTCTCAGATCAGTAGGGGTTGATTGGGTGAGGCCGTGCTCTGTTCACTTGATGTTTTCTCAATGGAAATTGCCTACTCTTGGCAAGAGGGGCCAGATTATATATGAATTGGTGTTTTTTGCTACTTTGTGGAGGGATTTGAAAGGAAAGAAACAGAAGAATTTTCGAAGACAAGAAAGTCAGCTTGGGGTTTTGATAGATTCAATAGAAAGTTTGGTGTCTTTTTGGGCAAGTATTTTACCAGATTTTAAAGACATGCCTAGATCAGATATCTTAAGATGTTGGGAGACTGTGATTCACATATAGATTGTGTGCGATTATGGGTGTTGGTGAATGCCAAAATGTTGGTTCTGTGTTTTTGTGTTTTGTGTTGTGTTGTATTGCAGTATTTTCTGTTCTGTTTCCCCTTTTGTGGAAACCTTGTACTCTCTCTTTTATAAAATCTTTCATTATTCATCTAAAAGTAGATTGGAGTCTCACTAATCCAAAACAGGAATTGGTAATAAAATCTCACTACTACGAGGAAATAAGAGGAATCTCACCTCAATCACATAAGAATATTATAACCTTATTCGTTCAAATGAGAATAGTACATCCTTATTTATAGATCATAGTACATCCTAATCCTACTTCTAATAACATTAGAAAATAAATAACATCAAATAGAACTATTTTTCTATTATAATTTGCTTTCAATTTCAAACTCTAACAAATAATAAAATCCTAATTAAAATAACTACTTCTAATGATTGAAGGCCTCGTTTGCTACATGAAACAAAATCCAATAAATCTAATTCTTAATGTAGAGAAACTCAGAAAATAATAAATAAATTAACTAAATGATGCTTGAAAATTTTTTAAACATTAGAAATGAGGCTATGTAATAAGGAAAAAGAACAGAAGCAAGAAAAAACTATGTGAGAGATTTGAATGTTGGGCGATGTTGCCTTAGCCTTAGGTAAGTCTTCTATGACTTCTTATTACTGTAGTTCTGTTGTCTTGCATTGGAGTTCCACATGTATCAACATCTATTCTTTCAAGCTCTCTAAAACTCAGAAAGAAGAAGAACAACAAAGACGATACCTGGCGGCCCAAGTATGAAAACCGACGAAAGCCCTAGGATTGGAAACCCTTATAAATCCGTGATCAAAGACGATACCTGATGATTCTCGATGGTCGCCGGAGAAGAAAGGGCTCCTTTCTCCTTTTTTTCTCGAGAGTCGCCGGAGAAGAGAGGAGAGGAGAGGAGAGGAAGAGACGAGAGGAGAGAATCTTCGTTTTTGGGTTTCTTCTCTGCGTTTTCTGTTCTCTTTTTGAGTTTTTTTATTTTTAAAAAATCAAAAACTATACTAACGGGACTTTCAGTTAGTTTAGGCGCAGGCCATCGCGTGCTTATTGTTGGTGCATATTTGGGTACACGGTGCTGGGTGTACACGATGTGAACGAGTCGAGTCAAGCTTTGCCTAGCTCAGCTCAAGCTCGTAAATCTCTAGCAAAGCTTAGGCTCGGCTCAGGCTCATTAAAAGTTTTTAGGCTCCAAACCGAGCTGAGTTTTACCCAGTTTGGTTCAGGCTTGTAAAAGTTCGGCACGCAAAAATTCGGCTTATAAAAAATCAATATCGTAAAAAATGTAATATAATATATTAACATGCTTGTTTAATATTAATACATAATATAAGATACAAGAATATGAATATATAACCACATATACAAATCGAGCCGAGCCTACCCAAGCTCGGCTCAAGCTCATTGAAATAATGAGCTTTTTTCGGGGTCAAACTCGGCTCGCGAACCTAACTTTAGAGCTCAAGCTCGTTCAAATGAGCTGAGCCGGAGCCGAAGCCGAAGCCAAGCTAGCTCGGCTCTTTGACCATCCTAGTTTTGATACTTCTTAAGGCATTATGGCTATAAATAGGGATGGCTGATTGAGTTCGACTCAGTTCAAACATGATCCAAACTAAAATCACCAACCTAAACATGATCCGAACTCAAAGTAAACCTATTGAGCCCGAACTCAACGAATTGAGTTCGGGCTGGGTTCGAGTCAGCCCAAATTAAATGTAAAGGTAATATAATATGATATATAAATATTAGAAGCCCATCGGATTGGGTTTTTTGAGCTGAACAAACTTTAGCCTGAACCCAACCTAAACTTAACTTCGAACTCAAAAGTGAGCCTTTGCCGAACCTAAATTAAAACTAACTCGTGAGACATTTGATCTGTTTGTGTCCGTTGAGGTTTGGGTTTAACAAACCCAAGTTGCATCCCTAATTCCCAATAGTTTATAATTGAGGAAATAACTTATTCTCTCGGCTTTCATTCATTAAAGGATTCGAATCATCTAAAGTAGTTCGTGTAAAAAAAGGTTGAACCAATAACCAACAATAAGCAAGCACATCAGTATTTTTTGTTTGATGATGCCACATAAGCATAAAAGTAACAAACGGCTTTTTCTCTGTTAAGTAGAAGAGACTTTCAAAAGATGTCTCCTTGCGCTGTTGGGGAGTAACATCCTTTTTATCCTTTGTCAGTATAGATTTTACGTTTTCTCGACGTGAAATAAACAAGGAAACTGAGTTTTGAATTTTAGGAGCATAACCTTCGAAATATACACTATTCTTGGCAAGCCAAGTCCAAAGAAAAATTAAACATGAAGCAGCAAAACTCTCATAATCAAATGAAGTGTTTTGTTGAATTGTAGCTTGTTTCCTCCAATCTTCTGCCCATGGCAATGAACCATAATGCCTAAGCGTACGCACATTTTCTAAACAGGTGATCCTAAGATTTATGTGTTGAGCTGCATAAGCAACAAAATTATTCTAGCAAATTTAACCTGCACATTAACAAATCATTAGTAGCAATACCATTAAGAGCATACTTCCATGCAAAGTGTTTGATTTTTTTAGGTACATGGGATGTCTCACAGTTTCAACCAAAAGGAGCTTTCTCCTTCATCATTAGGACACTAAATAGGGAGGGTTGGGTCAGATTCTACTCAATTCAGGCTCAGCCCAAACTAAATTCGCTGGCTAGAACCCGGCCTGAACTCAAACTGAACCCTATTAATCCAGAAATCAATTTGTCCAATTCGGACTAGGTTTGGTCGGCCCAAATTAAATGTAAATGTAATATAACAACATATAAAATAAAGTAAAAAAATAAGAAGAACAAAAGCTTATATTTTTGTAAAGTAATGTAAAATTGTATATATATATATATATATTAATATTATTCTTTGTAGAAGCCCGTCCGGATCGGGCTTTTTTGGGCTGTACAAACATCAGCCCGAACCCAACCCAAACTCAAATTCGGACTCAAAAGTGAGCTTTAGTCGAACCTAAATTAAAACCAACCCATGGGACATTTGATCTGTTTGGATCTGTGGGTTTGGGTTTAACCGAACCAAGTAGGCCAAGTTGCACCCCTAATTCCCAATAGTTTATAATTGAGAAAACAATTTATTCTCCCAGCTCTCTTTCATTAAACCCCGAACAGACAATCTCCCAATCTCCCAATTGCGATCGTCCTTCCGTCTGCCCTAAGCAACACAATCTCTGCAACTCCGACTTTACTGGTTGAACAGCTGTGTCCGAAGCGCGCGGAAGGCAAGAGTCTCCTTCTCTCTTTATCGATATATTCACATACCTCATTTGTAAATTATAGTTGGATTTGTTTAGTTAGTTTTGGATTAAAACTATGCATAGATCGATCCAACAATGATGATTATATAATTGTCGATTGCAGATTGATCATTTCTATACTGTATCTCCTTCTGAACCCCCCCCGCCGCCGCTTTTTTCTTTTTTTTTTTTTTTCCATTACATTGTTTATTTTTAATATTTCTATCTCCGTGCAGTTTGTGTTGCTGAACTGTTCTTGGTTCAGATTAAAGAATCTTAAGGGAGGATGTTCGGGTCGAGCAGCCGTAAGTGTTTTTTTACAAGTCGATTATTTGAGTCGTTCTCCAATCAGTTATGTTTCATTTTAATTTTTAATTGAATGCTTCTTCATTCCCAAGCTTTGCGTGAAAGTTGTTAGATGTTGCTTCTTATCTTTTGGATTACGGGGTTGTAAGTTTTGTTCGGAGTTTATGTTTTATTTTTCGTTCTCTGGGATGTGTTAATTTTAGTTATTAAGGTATACTGAAGTTCTGCCAAATTTTCCTAACAATTCATTACCAATTCTGAAAGCTTGATTCTTATCTGGATCTATAAGAGTCGTATTTTCTATATTGTGTTAATTGTTTAATAGGTTTCATTGATAATTGTCATTTTAATTTTTTTCCTTGAATAATTTATATTTTAGATTCTATCCTTAAACTACCACTGAGTAGCTGTTTTATGGATACTATTGAAATTATGTTGCAGCTAAATTTTTTTTTTAATGGTTTGTTTGTTATAACTTGGCCTGATATTGATTTGAAATTTTCACTTAACATTCCAAGGTAGTATAATTATTCATTCAGCTTCATGGGTTGGTTAAATTCCCCTTACTTTCAGATTGTAGTGATAGTGTGTGGCATTATTTGTTGGGTCCTTTTTTTTTTTTTTTGTCTTTTTTCAATATTTTGTCTATTTTCTATTTTATTTTTTCTGTTTATATGAAATTTATTTCTACTATTTTTCTTTGAGTTGTAATAAATATTAAACACTCTTTTATGTAACAGCTTTTGGGCAATCGTTTAGTAGCCCGTTTGCATCCCAATCAGTTTTTGGTCAAACCAGCAATGCTAGTAACAATCCTTTCGCTCCCAAACCCTTTGGTAGCACAGCCCCTTTTGGTTCACAGACAGGGGGTTCCATATTTGGGAGCACTTCAACTGGCGTGTTTGGAGCAACTCAGTCTTCTTCTCCTTTAAATTCCACCCCAGCATTTGGTGCTGCATCATCACCAGCTTTTGGAAGTTCAACCCCTGCTTTTGGTGCTTCTTCAACTCCTGCTTTTGGTAGCTCTTCATCATCTTTTGGTGGTAAGTACTTCTACTGCTTTTAAGTATTAGTTGGACCTCCCATCCCGACTGATAGATAATTGAAAGTTGGCAAGAACACCTATCAAGGCAATATTTCTGTTGGTACTTCAAAATGCAGATGAATAGCTGTGTTTTGATGTGGTCCCATCTATTTTAGAGGGCCTGAATCATCTCTTATTATATGTAACTATTTTTGTATTCTGGTATTATCAAGTACGATCTAACAGAGTACTATCTTGATGATATTAGTTATACTTGATTGCTTGCAGAAGAATGCTATATGCAATATGTTTGGGTGAATTCTCGAAGTTCTATTTCATTCACTTATAAGTCTTAAGAGTAGAAATTATTACCGCCTGAATTTTAACACGAATCATATGATACTCGTGTGCTTATTTGGGTGAACTGTTCTTCAACTTTGAGTTTGCTGGCTAATTCTTTGAGCAACCTTTTTGTTTCTTCACGAGTACTGTTGTACGTTTATTATTATTTTTATATAATGAATAATTCAATTTAGTTGTTCAGAACTTCAGATTCTGTAAATCACTGTACAGCAACTTCTTTCCCTCATTTTAGTTCATGGAGCTGATAGAGCATTTTATTTAGAAATGTGATATTTTAAACTCTGAGGTGTGAGGTAGGCATTGGAGTGGAGCTTGAGAATAAGTGTGGGCCTTATGAGTACACCTTTTCTTTTTTTGTAATTTTTTTCTTTTAGTAAATAAGAAACAAAGAAACACAATAACAACAAAATTCCTTATCTCAACAGAATCTGTAGCGAAGTGAAAGTTACTGCAAATATCATCCCAACTAGTTTGTTAGCATGTGGCTTATATGGAAACGAAGAAGCTCCATGCACCTTCGGCCAGATGTATGCTGAGAAGATGTCTTTCAGAGATGCCCTTTCTAAATATTCTGGAACGGGGTCTTGGAACCTGGTAAGGAAGAAGGTTAGGAATAGATGGAGAAAACCTACGGTCACTCGTGATTTCCTCTAGACTCAGAGAAAGTGTTTCGATTTCGAAGGCTTTTCGAACCGCATCGATTTTTCCTTACGTATTACAGAGAGGAGTAGAGGAAAGAGTTGCTCTGTGTTGTTCGATGGGAAACAGGTTTTATGGCTTAGGAACATGCTTCAGGCAGCGGATGCTGTTGGAGCTCGGAGTAAGAAGTTAGGTTCGTTTCGACGGGATCAATGGACGGGAACTGCAGAAGTTGATAGGAATGCTGGGGGCTTTTTCCTCAGAATTTCGGTTTTGTCTGACAGTAAGAGTAAAACCCTATATATTCCTAAAT
>JAUPMG010000006.1:18114415-18131928 GCA_031762675.1 Pachysandra terminalis
GAACCATGTAAATGCATCAACTAAATCAATTTCGGATAGGGATAAGAATTAGGAAAATCTCAAGAAAAATCAAAATTGCTACAAGTTTCTCCCTAGGTTTCCATATTTTAGGTCAAAATGTCTAATAATTTATGGTGAAATTTTTTCAATCTACATTTTTTTTTTCTTCTGTTGAATGTTTATATCTTTTTTAAAGTTTATGATCGTTTGTTTATGGTATGTAAGATTTCTTGATTGGAAAAATATCTTTAAGTGCGATAGCTCTGTTTTTCCTATCCCTTGGAGATGTTTTAGTCCAATCAGATATCCCTGATAATCGTAATTGGATCCTTGCTCCTAAAGAGGTATTATCGTGTCGATATTTTTTCCATTGTGCTCGTTGTGATAGGGAGTCCTTCCTTTGTATCCTTTCATTCTCATCTGTTGTGGAAACCCAAATTGCCCCCAAAAGTCTAAAGCCTTTGTGCAGACAACACTAATATTCAAAATTAACATTGCTGGTATTCTTCAGAGGAGAAGAAGGTTTCTAGCACTATGTCCTCATACTCGTTTCCTTTGTATGGAGGAGGATGAGATGGTGGATCATTTGTTTGTTTCTCTATATTGGAGATCGGGATGTCTTGGTTGATTCCGGTTTCATTATGATCTTTGGTAGATCTGTAGAGATTCTCGTGCTTGGGAGTGGGGATCATATCATATATTGGGTTGCTTTCCAGGCAATCTTATGGCACATTTGGAGAGGGAGGAAAACGAGGGTGCTTGAAGGTGTGCAATCGGCCTTGAGTACTGTGATTGATGATGTGATGGCATCAGTAGGTTCTTGGGTTTCCATTTATATGGAGTTTAGGGGTTTATCCATCTTTGAGATTATCAGAAGATGGAGGAAGAGCTCTTAGGCTGTGTTTGGAACCCCGAATTTTGAGAGAAAATGAAAGAAAATGCTGGAGCAAACACTTTCTCCTGTTTGGTTGAAGACGGAAAGAGTTGGGGATAGAGATTTGGAAGGAAAATAATTTGAAATTTTTTCTCTTTTGGGATCAAGACCTTTCTCCCAAAAACTATAGAGATTTTGAAAGAAAAGAAAAGTGGAGAGCACTCTCCAACCTAACTTACAACATATAACCTGCCTTTTACTCTTCCTTTATATCTTAATTTATGAAATCTCATTAACAAAAAAACATGCAACATATCTTGTCTTTACTTGGCTACTAATCAACCTTGCCGGAATATATGAGAACTCATCGGAAAGTCGCCGGAAGCCGGAATTTGATTTTCTTTTCTTTGTATGTCTCATCCTAACCAAGCACTTGAAATGAAACACTTATCATGTCTTTTCTTTTCTTTTCCGTTTCTTTTTACTTTTGTTTTCCAAGGTTCCATACACAGCCTTACTCTTCACCCATTGCTATTTATTATGACATGGCTTGGAGGGCCCTGGAAGAGGTCAAGCTGAATTTTGATGGGTGTTCTTTTGGGAATCCTGGAGCTTCAGGGGTTGGAAGGGTCTTTAGGGACCATATTGGATATGGCAGAGTTGAGTGCCCTTCATATGGGTATTAGAGAGGCAAGACTTCAAGGATTTCGATTTCTTGAGGTAGAGGGATATTCTTCAAAATTATAACCTGGATGAGGGGGTCAGAGCACTTTTTGAGGAGGCCTAGTCATATGATCAGGTTGGCAAAGTCCTTGGAACATGATTTAAACATCTCATTTCATCATGCGCCTCGATCTGCCAACTGTATGACCGATAGCTTGGCTATTGACGAAGAGATGTTCCAGGGAGATCTGTAAATTAATGAATCTAGGAGGGTTTTGCATGCTTGTTTTTGTCTGTTTTATGTTTGTTTCAGTTTACTTGCTGTAATTGTTTTGGCTTTCTGTCTTTTTTACCTCTTCGGATGTTTGATGTGTAAGGGCTTCATAGGTGTCTTTTTTTGAGAGTCCTATGATATCTGTATTTTCCCCTTTCTTAATAATCTATTCTCATTATTCATTAAAAAAATCAAT
Source organism: Pachysandra terminalis (assembly GCA_031762675.1). Classification (NCBI taxonomy): domain Eukaryota; kingdom Viridiplantae; phylum Streptophyta; class Magnoliopsida; order Buxales; family Buxaceae; genus Pachysandra; species Pachysandra terminalis. The sequence goes on from JAUPMG010000006.1 coordinate 18,116,423, forward strand.
TCATGTAAATAGGCCTTGCACTTTGTTTTGTTGACAAAATAAAATGAATAAATTCTTTACTTTCTCTAGGCTTATATACTTCAGTCTGGTAAAAGATTATCAAATGTTTGTTCATTTGCACTATCAATCCCTTTTTTGTAAAAAAATAAAATTACTTCATTTTATTCCAGAATAGAGAGTCCTTTTGTTTTTCTTATGTCAGTTTTCTATGTTTAGTATTTTTCAAGATATTAGGTTCTATGGTTTGCTTGTTCTTGTTTGTCTCAATGATTTGTAAGTGATAACTCATTTTCTTGTTCTTTTGTATAGGATCTTCTATGTTTGGACAGAAGCCTGCTTTTGGAGGCTTTGGGTCAACTCCTACTCAAGCAAGTCCATTTGGAAGTACTACATTTCAGCAACCACAACCTTCATTTGGAAGTAGTCTCTTTGGTTCTTCTACACCATTTGGTTCATCAAGTCAACCTGCATTTGGTGCTACTAGCACCCCGGCTTTTGGTGCTACTAGTACCCCAGCTTTTGGTGCGACAAGCACCCCAGCCTTTGGTGCTGCAAGCACTCCGGCATTCGGGTCAACAACAACTCCCTCATTTGGAAGCACAGGCAGTGCTCCAGCTTTTGGAGCTGGTGGAGCATTTGGGGCTTCAAGCACGCCTCTTTTTGGATCTTCAAGCACCCCTGCTTTTGGTTCTTCAAGCACCCCTGCTTTTGGTTCTTCAAGCACTCCTGCATTTGGTGCTTCGAGTACTTCTGCATTTGGTGCTTCAAGTACTCCTGCTTTTGGTGCATCTAGTACTCCATCATTTAGTTTTGGTTCCACTCCAACTTTTGGCCAATCAACTTCTGCATTTGGTAGCAGCAGTCCATATGGAACAACTCCATCTCCTTTTGGAGCTCAGAGTTCTCAATTCGGTTAGTTCTTTTCAATTTTACTGGTTGGTGCTCGTTTCAAATTATAAAAGGTTGCTTTTAAGAAAATCTCCATTTTTGTAATATGAAGTGGTCTTGCATTTTTTTTTTTCACTCCCAAACTGTAATGCAGGAGGTCAGCCTTCAACGCCGTCATTTGGAAGCACAGGTTTTGGGCAGTCAGCTTTTGGGGGTCAACATGGGGGGAGTAGAGTAGCGCCTTACACCCCAACAGCTGAGGTAGATGGCGGCAGTGGTACACAGCCTGCTGGAAAGCTGGAATCGATATCGGCCATGCCTGTCTACAAAGATAAAAGCCATGAAGAATTGAGGTGGGAGGACTATCAATTGGGTGATAAAGGTATTCTCGACCGGCATTCAAATAACGTCAAGTGTTCTCTTTTTCTTTTTATTCTCTCTCTTTCTCTCTTTCTTGGATTTGTTTCAGGAAATGACGTTGACTATCTCTATGTTCTTATGTTTATAATTTCAAACTCCAGGTGGTCCCAATCCTGCTGGTCAGACTGCAGGTGGGATTGGCTTTGGCTCAACCACTGCGCAGCCAAACCCTTTTGGTCCTTCACCGACTTTTGGTCAATCATCTGCGAATCCATTTTCCAGCTCAACATCTTCCAACCCTTTTGCGCCAAAAATGCCAGCTTTTGGTTCTTCAGGCTTTGGAGGCTCTCCTGCGTTCAGCTCGTCACCTTTTGGTGCATCATCCACTGCAAACCCTTTTGGGACAACTTCATCATCGACACCTTCAATATTTGGAGCACCATCAACCCCTGCATTTGGAGCCAGTTCTCCATCTCTTTTTGGTTCATCAAGCTCGCCTGCGTTTGGATCATCGCCTTCTATATTTGGTTCTGCTTCTGCTCCAGGAACAGCTCCAGCATTTGGTTCTGGCTTGAACTTTGGTAACACTCAGTCATCTCCTCTATTCCAGTCTACAACACCTTCACTTGGGCAGGCCACTTCTGCTTTTGGACAGACTGCATCTTCCTATGGACAGAATACTACCCCTTCCTTTGGTCAATCGAGCATATTCAATACACCATCAACTGGGTTTGGGGGCAACTTGTTCTCGAGCACACCTTCACTACTTTCTACAAGCAACCAAGTGGGTTTTGGTCAAACAACTGTAAGTCTAACGTGGTTTTTTATAGTTACTGTTTATAGATCAGCAACTTTGAATTCCTTGGTTGATGTTATTTATTGAAGCCTGATGTATACATCAGGAAAGGTCATACGAATGATATATGAGGCACTCAGGGTTCAACTTGTGATATTGATTGCTGTTCTTATGATCTGCCAAATTGTTTTTTTTTTTTTTAAGTTCTCTTATTCTAGACTTGACATTCTCTTGCTTCTATTTGTCAGATAAATTTGACTTTTACATGTTATTTATGTTTGCAGCCTTCCCTTTCTACTCCTTTTCAGCCAGCTCAACCTGCTCAGACAGCAGGTGCCTTTTCTTTTGGAAACATTGGTCAGACACAAGCTGGTAACCTACGCCTTTTATTGTTCTTTCTAGTCCATGTTAATCTTCAGTATCGGTCTTAATTTGCTGACGTTAATGTTTTGGTGCCATTTTAGTAGGTTCAAGTGGTTTTGGTAGCGCCTCAAGCATTTTTGGTCAGGGTGCTTTTGGACAATCGTGCGTTCGTCTCCTATACTCCTGCACTCTATTTTCTGTATTTTGTTCTTTTATTCTTAAGTGTGGTAGACTAGGTTGTTGAGATCATCAAGTAGGCTCAAATTTTATCCGAAGTTATGTCTGTGGTATGCCAGTTGATTTATGGGTTGCACCTTGCACTGCACCATTTTCTTAATTGTCTTTGACATATATATTGAAACGTTTGATATGTGTTGCCTCTATATGTGCATTCTAAATGCTATTCTTTTGAGTTTCTCTGCTCCACTAATTTCATGATCCATGTCGGTATGTGTTATCAGATCTGCCTCTCAGAACATTGCTGTTGTTCAGCCTGCACCTGTGACTAATCCGTTTGGTAATCTACCTGCAATGCCCCAAATGTCAATTGGCCACTATGGATCCACACCCTCAGTTCAATATGGAATTTCTAGCATGCCCGTAAGTCATACCTCTACTGGACTGTTGTCTATTTTATATATAGCAGGGGCTTGATTTGATGTGATAAAATATTTTTATGAAAATATGTCATTGATGTCTCTCTCTCTCTTTCTCTTTTGGTGGTTGTTGTGGCTTCTGGGTCTTGGCTTAACGCTAAGATTCTTGTGAAAATAATGACCAATAGGCTTTCTATGTGTGCATGTGATTATATGTTGCTAAGCAGGTGGCCGAGAAGCCTGCACCTGTCAGAGTTTCATCTTTGTTGACTTCTCGACACTTGTCTCAAAGACGGATTAGGTTGCCTGCAAGGAAATATCATCCCAAAACTGATGGTCCAAAGGTGAGAATCATTCTTTAGGTCATATTTCTTTTTTCTGAAGAAAATATTTTTTAAAAGGGGAAAAAAAAGCCTAGGGGAAAATTTCTCCAAGTTCCATGTCCGTTTGAGGAAATATTTGTAAGTGCTACTCATGCGCAGTGAGAGGCACTTGCATTTGCAGACATATATAGTTCAAATGAAAACCACGTGAGGTTAGTAACAAATCTTAAGATACTCGGTTGCTAAAGAAGGATTGCCTATTGAGTCTTCTAGCAAAATGCTTATTCTTGCGTCCAAATCTGTTATTCACAATCAATAGCAAAAGGATTTTGCTTCTTCTTCTTTTTCCTCATAAGAAACTTCCAATGATTTTAATGGATCAAATATTACCTTTTAATGTTTTTGATCTTTGAATAATGAGAAGGAAGAAAAAACGAAAGGTTGCAATATCTGAAGGAGGACTGAATAATGTATCATGATTTGATTAAATGATCTTTCTGAGATGTAGGAAAACAAAAAGAGTCACGGTTGTTTGGTGAAGCGTTGCAGACATAGAAACCTGGTGAGGCAGGTAACTCACGCGTGGAAGCTTATTTGGAGTACCACACTTCTCCACGTACTCTCAACCATCCTCGGGTCACATATCAAATTTTTCAGTCCCAAAGACACTTGCCACGTGGCATAAAGGCTCACCTAAAATTAACGTCTTTCTTTGTTTGAAACTTAAAAAAAATAAAAATTGGATAGCATTGATACATGTGACAAAACCTAATGTACGCGTACTTCTGGGTCTCATATAGGTTAAATTATTGCCTACATGGCTAATCTAGAGGCTTCCCATCAAATGGACGGTCTGGATGGGTCATATCATTCTTCCATGTAGTAAAAATGGTCTTGTGTCAACAGACAACTAAAGCTGGTGAGGCAGACCAGAATACCTTTCGTCAACAACATCAACAACAAAAGAAGAGAGTCCAAAATAGGGGAAGCCGAATTTATGTTCATGCACCGAAGTCATTTTTCAAGGGAAAAACCCAAGCACATGAATGAAAGATGAATTTGTGATAAGCAGAGTAATTGGAGGATATTTTGTTTTTTAGTCTCAGATTGTCTAGCAAAATGGTTTGAATAAAGTTTAACACCCATAAAGACCAAGGTCATTTTCTTATGGAAATTGAAAATATCTCCTCATGTGATTTTATTTTATTTTCTTGGGTCATGACATCAGCTAACCTTGAAGCTAAAACAGTAACCTAGATGGAGCCACTAGCCTCTCCTTAATGGGATCTCATCCCTGATTTAATATTTCCTTATATTTTGTTCTTTTTGAGCCTGTACATTTATTTTTCCTTCCCCTTCTAATTCTGTTATCTATCTGCTTAAAGAAAGAAGAAGAAAAAAAAAACGAAATCAAGTTTTACTTCTCTGTTTATAAAATCTTGAACAGAAATGTTCCAGATAGCACAATGCAAAAGAAGCCAAAAAAACTCACCATTGTCTTTAGCTGAAATATTTACAGGAATTGGTAGCAACAATAAATTGTCTTCGTTGCTTCCTTTATTTGGTTGGGATAAATTTATAATTTTTCTTCATGGTTTTCTTCATTGTCATGCACCTTCTCATTCGTCTGGAAAAGCAGATTCAAAATTGTACTTTAATTTTCCCTTGAAACAGATACAGTCTTGAGGAAATTCAACCTAAGTTTTTCAGCAGGATCATTCCGATCCAATTTATTCTCTTTCTCTCTGTACACACACATACACACACATATAGATATATGTATACACACACACACACACACACACACACACACACACACATATATATATGTGTGTGTGTGTGTGTGTGTATGTATGTATTTATATGCATACATATCTCTGGACTGGTCCCAACTCCTAGGCACGGAAGTCCTTTTATTTTCTGACTTTTGTTTAATTGCTGTATGCAGGTGCCTTTTTTTAGTGATGACGAAGAGGCACCAAGCACACCGAAGGCTGATGCTCTTTTCATTCCAAGGGAGAATCCAAGAGCATTGGTCATTCGTCCCACAGAACAGTGGTCTTCGAAGGCTAGTGCAGAGAAAATGTCTCTTTCTAAGGATGCATCTACCTCTGTGCTTGAAAATGGTATTTTTTACAATTTTGTATATAGCTGTTACATTTACATTGAAACACTAGTAATTAGTATCATCATGAATGAGCTAGTTGATGAAAATATGATTTCAGTGTACAATCCATGGATGAGATACCAAGGGTGAGGCATGGATGCTAGTGTGCTACTTGCTTGGGGATGCATTTTGTATCCTGTTAGCTTGTATGTCATTGCAGCAATTATTTTGATACGCCATAAATTGAGAGTTTAAGAATCACTGAGGTGGTACCAAATTTCAAATGATATCATCACTATAACTACCTAGTTGATTATATTCTTTACCAGGACTGTTGTCTCTTGCTGTAAAGATCTTGTGCACCACCTGGTGTTTGTAGTTAAAGATATTAATAACTGAAAGTCCTCTTAAGGGGTTGTGCTTCCTCACTGAGTATGCAATTTCACGATTTGGATGCAAAAGATCTTTTTTAATTTGTTTTTTTTTCTTTGTTTTTGTTTTTGTATCTGTTTTTTTTTTTTTTTGCAAGTCCCACTTAGTCTAAGAACTCATGCTTTTAATAGAGTGATTGGAGACAGACCTTTCCAGGTAGAGATTCGCGAAATGTTATCCGATGATGTTTCATATCCCACTTGCTCGGGTGAATGTTCTGATGCCATCATTATGTCTAAGGAGTGAATTCTTTTCTCCTGCCTTTTGGTTTACATATTAAGTGCTGATTGAACTATAGTGTTTATTTTGTTAATTGTTCCCCCTTCACTGTCTTTTTGGATAAAGGGGTATGCTTGGCTTAGGAAATTTCTGTGGTTCTAATGTAATGCAATGAACATTCTGGTAAGAATATATAGTGTACTGAACTTGGATGAGCATATGTACTGCTCAGATTATGTGAGTTTATGTGAAGAGCGTCACTGGCAGGCATATTCCTGTTATTGCATATATGATTCTCTCAAGAATTGTGTCTGTCAAATCCTGAAGATTCTGTATAGTTAAATGTTTCTGATTCAGTGCTCTTCTTATTTAGGTAAAGTCTCAGGTGAGGTGTCCAATCCCACAGCAAATGGCATTGGTCTTGATAGAGATAGTAAGACTAAGCCCTTCTCTTTAATATAGTGATTATCTTTTGACATTATCCCTATAATCACCATCTCTATTTTTTGTTCTATGCTTTTAACCTTTTCTTAGTGTTTGTGTTTCCATTAATGCATATTTGATTTGCTTCAAGGGTTTTTTTGTTTTTCACCTTTTCTTTCGATATTACTGTTAAACCAATTAGGTTACAATTCACGGTTATCTGGTGACATGCGCCAGACTGCGAAACCTGGTGAGACAGGTAACTCATGTGGAAGTCTATTTGGAGAACCCTGCTTCTCCACGTGTACTAGACATTTTCCACATGGCATAAGGGGCTCACCTAAAACCAATCTGTGCTTAGTTTACAGCCGACCTTTCCAACCTATCAATCAAACCGAATTCAAATGGAAAGCCCTGAATCCAACCCAATCTAATTTGCATTCTCGGTTTGGTTTGGGTGAGATTGGCGAGTTAATACAAAATGAATGTGTCTATATATATGTATGTATGTGTATGTGTGTGTGCGTGTGTGTATGACATATCATGTATTATATTTGGATTATAACATGTCATTTATATCATATGTAATACATGTATATAGACTATAATTTGTTTTGAGTTTGTTCAGTTTGGTTCGATTAGAGAAATATGCATTAGAGGTCGGTTTTCAGTTTGGTTTGGTTATCCGAGGCTTCAATTTTACACTGAACCGATCTAATTTGGTTTAGTAACTTCAATGCCAAACCAAAGTAAATGTCTAGAAACATAGGGCTGTATGGGCTGAGCTGAGTCGAGCTTTACCCAACTTGGTTCAGGTTTAAACCTTAAGGCTCAAGCTCAACTTAAGCTGGAGCTGGTTAAATTTTTTTGGGGACTCGGACTTGCTAACATTTTTAGGGCTCATGCCCAGCTTGTTGAAAGCTTGGCTCAGTCAAATAATGTTGGACCATATAAGTCCAAAGCCTGCTAGTTACAAATCTTTGAAGTCCATGAATTAGGCATATATAACTAGAAATCTATGAAGTCCATGAATTAAGCACATACAACGTTATATAAAAAATAAAATATATAATTACAATTATTTATTTTCTAAACTCAATGATATTATTTTGGTTTTATGAATAAGATAAAATTATATATATACTGTATATATATTATTTATTTATAATAAAGTAAGTTAGCAGAGCTTTTACCAAGCCAATCCACCCAAGATTGGTTTGTGCTTGTTAAGGAAATGAGCATTTTTTTCAATCTCAATCTCGGCTTGTCAACTGCCCTATAGAAGCCTAAGCCCAAACTGAGTTGAGATCGATCCGGGTCAATCAATTTTCTGGTTGAATTGACCCAAGTTGTACCCCTAATCTCACTAGATGGGGTTGAGAACACGAATCCTGTTGTCTATTTCTAGTTGTTGAAAACCGTACTTCAAATCTTTTTTAACTGATTCGGTTCAATTCTTTTGGCTTCTTTGATTGTTTTTGTCGTCAACTTCTACCTTCCCATAACCCGTCATATGCCTTTTTTTTAATAAATAATTTGGGGATGTCTTATGCCTTTATGTAATATGTTTAGAGACCATCTCAATTGATTTTCCTTTGTGTTGTTCCTGTTTTGGGCTACTTCTAGCTCCTATTAAATACATTCATTTCGTTGTTACATATTTCATAATCTTTCTGTTGATCCATCCACATATATTTATTCAGAAACACTTATCTTTGTGTTGCCACTTAATTGCGCAACATTTGGCTACATATATCTAGCTGGTCTAACAGCCATATTCAGCTGGAATGGAGTGTCAGCCATGTAACACTCTAGAAGTCTCGCCTCTCGAGTTATTCAACTCTAGTTCTATGTACAAAAATCTCTTCATATCTTTCTCTTGATAAATAACTGATCGAATATAATGAAGTGGTCAGTTTGAGGTATTTCTTGGCTCTCGGTTCCTACTAGTGCCTCACATTAGTCCCTTTTTTTCTAGAGCTGCATTATGTAAACTCGGCCTTAACTGGTTTTATTTTGAAACCTTTTGATTTCAAATTGGCTCTCACAATTCTAGTTTTGAGTGTCAGCCACGAAACGCTCATTGTTTACTAGCACCATTAGCCATTGTACTAAAAACTCAGTGGTTTTACCGCCACCCATTGTTCACTTTTTAGTGATCTCTTTAAATGTCCTTAATAATATCGATGTGTTTACTGGGTATCCTTATCTTTCTCAGAATTTGTTAGATTAATTCTCTAGTCGATGTATCTTATGTTTTTTTTGACCTGTTCTTTTTCCAAGTCTGTAAAACAATATGAAGGTTTCTCATTGTTGAACTTCATCAAGTTCAAGGGAAAAGATAGCCCAATGATGAATATTCTTGGCACGGAATTCATACTGATTTTATACAAGTTATTTGTCTTGCTTTTTGCTCCATCACACTCCAATAATTTCATATTATGCCATATGAGTTTTATAAACAAAGAATTTTATGTAGAGTGAAAATTCTGTGTCTTAGTGAATCATTTAACTGTACATGAGGTTTTTCATCATGTGTTGGAAGGATACAATTAAGAATGTTGTAGAAATTTCTGCCACACGTTCTTTAGATGAACCTTTTCCAGCATCATTTCCTCATAGGAGACATAGAAGATAATTTCAAATTTTCGGCAACTTTTTCTTATGGCTTTTATACCCCCATTCTTGAACATCTGAACATGATTTGGGGTTTGGTTAATAGACCAAAATGGTCTTGTGGTAGCTAAAGATTTAAAAAAAAAAAGAAAAAGAAAAGAAATGACTGTGCATTCATATATATATATATATGTGTGTGTGTGTGTGTGTGTGCGCGTGCGCGTGGATAGTTTACTTTATGTGTAGATATCACTGTGCATGTTTTTGGCTATTGTGACTTCTTTGACTATGCCTCCAGTTGTTCTTGTTAATCTTGGTTTTTGGAATTTTGCAGAACATCCAGCTGAAAATGGTTCTGATAAGGAACAGTCTCATCCTGGCAAACCCAGTCAGAAGCCTAATGGTGTCCACGACAATCATTCCACTCAAAAAGGGGACTCGTACATTTCTCTAACTGGGCATAGAGCTGGTGAGGCTGCAATTGTATATGAGCATGGCGCTGATATTGAGGCATTAATGCCAAAGCTCTTGCATACTGACTACTACACGGAGCCTCGTATCCAAGAGCTGGCGGCCAAGGAAAGGGCCAAACCGGGGTTCTGCCGCCATGTGAAGGACTTTGTCGTTGGACGGCATGGCTATGGAAGCATCAAGTTCATAGGGGAGACTGATGTGCGGCGGCTTGATCTAGAATCCCTTGTACAGTTTAACAATCGAGAGGTTATTGTGTACATGGACGAGAGCAAGAAACCTCCAGTTGGGCAAGGCCTAAATAAGCCCGCTGAAGTAACCCTCCTTAACATCAAATGTTTTGATAAAAAAACAGGACAGCAGTACATGGAAGGGCCAAAGGTTGAAAAATACAAGGAGATGCTAATGAAGAAGGCCGAAGACCAAGGTGCTGAGTTTGTCTCCTATGACCCCATCAAGGGGGAGTGGAAATTTAGAGTCAGTCACTTCAGTCAATATAAGCTCGGAGATGAAGATGATTTGGATGTGCTCAACGATCCTGGCTGCAGACAGAAAGAAGTTTTGGAAATGTGATATTAGAGATTATTTTTTTTTTGCTTAATTATTTTTCAAGCTTTTCTGTATCCATGGCTTTACCCCAGGATCAATTGGGTGTGTATAGTTGAAATTGGCGGAAATGTGTGCACCGTTTTGCCATTTGTTACAGGCATGTGTTGTGATAATGGATACTTGTATTGGTGGATTGGTTGTTGTTCTGCTTTTTTTTTTTTTTAATTTTTGGTCATCCCTTTACGACTTATTTTTAATTTCTTCTGAAAGGAGCTCATTTTGTGGTTGGTTTCAGCTTACTGCAAAGTGGGTGAGAAAGAAATATCACTCGTACATATAATATAGACAGGACTTGATTCTTAGACTCTTAGTTGTTGTATCATTAATGGATTTGGTGGCCTTTGGTTTATGTTTCAGATGAGCTCTATATGTAAGATAACCTAGCTGGCACTTGTGAGTGCAAGTATGAGAACATGACATACTAACTACTATAGTTGGTGTTTACTTCTACTTGGACTTTGGAGAAACATTGGGAGATTAAGCAAAGACATGGGCCTGCATATCACCTTGTTATTTGTTACTAGATTTATGATGGTTAAGCGTACAGCTGGAGATTATATGTCAAAAGAACCACACGATTAGAAAACGAATATCAAAGGTCAAAATGAAATAACCACTACACCATAGAATCTGTTCGAAAATCCTATAATTATAAAAATCCAAAACTGGTACTGTTATCACCTTAAATTGAAGAAAAAATGGAGGATGGATCGGAGGTAAGTCCCAGCGTAGGGTGTCTTGAGACTCGAGAATGTCTAACATTTTCAAACATCCTATAGACCACCTCCCTTTCTTACACCTACTTATTACTTCATTTTGTTATGGTCTGGGCCTTGATTTCAATATACGTATTATAGACTACTTTAGATGGTTGAAGACTTTACTTTTGGTCACCACACGACATCAACAGCTCAACGACTCTCTCTCTCTCTCTCTCTCTCTCTCTCTCTCTCTTTCTTTGTATCTTTTATTGATTTAATAAAAGGTATACTCTACGACTTTTCTCTCCCGTTTTCTTCTCTCTGTATCTTACTTTGTCATTCCTTTTCTTTTCCAAAGCATGGCGGCTGTTGTTCCACTTTTCGTCATATTAGCTATCATCTCCGGCACCGTTGCTTCAGATCCCGACATGCTCCAAGACGTATGCGTCGCCGATCTCACTTCAGGTATTCAAAAATCCCCCTTTCTTCACTAGTTTAAATTTTTGGGATTTTAAGATTGATGATGAGGAAATAAGTTGATTTGAATCGCAGGGGGGGTAAAGGTGAATGGGTTCCTGTGCAAGGACTCGGCCAATATAAGCGCGTCGGATTTCTTCTTTGACGGACTTGCTAAGCCAGGACCCACCAATAACTCCATGGGCTCTTTGGTCACAGGAGCCAATGTACAGAGGATTCCAGGGCTAAACACACTGGGCGTCTCGCTTTCCCGTATTGACTACGCACCCGGCGGTCTTAACCCACCTCACACCCACCCCCGCGCCACCGAGGTGATTTTCGTTTTGGAGGGTGTTTTGGACGTTGGCTTCATTACCACGGCCAATGTTCTCGTATCCAAGACCATCAAGAAAGGTGAAATCTTTGTGTTCCCAAGAGGTCTAGTGCATTTCCAGAAGAACAACGCCGACGTACGCGCCGCCGTTATTGCCGCATTTAATAGTCAATTGCCAGGTACGCAGTCTATTGCCGCCACGTTGTTCGCGTCCTCACCACCGGTGCCCAACAATGTGTTGACTAAGGCCTTTCAAGTGGGTAATAAAGAGGTTGATAAAATCAAGTTCAGGCTTGCACCTAAGAAATAGTGACCGGAATCCTCACGTTCCTTCCGTCCGGCACCGGCCGTTTTGTTCTTTCTTTTGGGAAATGGAAAATAATATTGTAATATTTAATTCAATATTGTAACGTAAAAGATCAAGGGTTCAGTTCAACATTATTTATTGATCAATCATATTGATGGGATCTTGACTCGTTATAATATGTAAGTGGGTTTGGAGGGTGGGGAAACCAGCACCCAACAGATTCCTCTTGTGTCGGTAATCAAATTAGCATGGCTTGGATCAGCTCTCAAAAGATGGATTATAATATGAATTTAGTTTATTGCTTGTGTACAAGGTGTATTTACAATAGACACGTTGCATGATCCAGATAGATTTCATGATAGCAAGTGCACTTTACAAAGGACAAGGTCTCATAATAGAGAGTGACACCTTATAAACGCATTTGTAAACGGTGGCCCAAGGGGATCAAAGAGACTTGTATAATCATATATATTCATGGAAATCAATCTCAAGCAAGAGAATGGTCAGTGAGCATGAGGATTGTATCGTTAACATCAGGGTATGGCGATCGGATTTGAGAAGCGGATTGGTTCATCCTCCCATTGTCCTCTATATTATCCTTCAGATCTCTACAGATCTTCCGACAGATCTCTACGGATCTTCACATAAAATCTGAACACAAATATATATATATAGTTACTATTCATCTGTTCTGGATGAAAAAAAAAAAGAAAAAAAAGGAAAAATCAACTGGTTGGTACTTTAATGAAAAGTCATGAAGATTCCTTCTGCTTCTGCACCAATGCCTCAAGAACAGCAGACTTGGGGTTGACCATAGGAGGGTACTTTTCCCTCCGCTCGAGCTAGTCAAGTCGGAAAGTAATAAGCTTATCCCAGTTCCCTCTCTCAAAAAGAACACCGGCCTTGCCATCGCTAATTCTTTGAACGATACCACAGTACATGTAAAACGGATTCATCGGGTTCTTCACGATTGTGATCATCCCGGGCATAAACAGCGGCAATTCCGGCCGTTTCGGCTTCGAGCTAGGAAATCCCAATTTCTCACTTGAAAGTCTAGATTCTGTCGTTTTCTTGGGAGGTGGATTTTCCTCGATGAAGCTCATCAGTCCCTTCTCACCACCAGGGAAACCCCCAGTAAGGCCTAGTAACTCCTTTCGAAAGCATTTCCGGCAGCTTTTATAATTTTAGACGACGATGTAGTAGTAGTAGTAGAAGCAATATCATTATCGTTATTGCTGGAATTAGTACCTGAGGTTTCTTGTTCCGTTACAGGAGGACTTGGTGGAGCTTCAATCGTTCTCTTGAGTTTTTGTTGCAAGCCTTCTCCATCACAAAGGCCTCTCCCACCCATGATTTCAACGAGGTTGAATTTGGCTGCGGCTTTCAGACAAACGCCGGACCGCATCGTCTTTAGGATTCTGAAAGATGGTTTTTGAGGAGAAGTCCCAAGAAAATGAGACTTCTGAAGAAGAGGGCTTTGGACAGTAAAGGAAGCCATGGATTTGCAGATTCACAGAGAGATAGGGGATGAGAGAGAAGCTTCACTTCTCAGCCGCAGATAACATTTTCTCTGTGTTTTCCTCGTAATTTTTTACGTGGCGTCATGTATCTTTGGTTATTACCCTACCAAAATGTGCAGTTTATCCGAAAGTTGAGATAGATACAAAGGAAATCTGGCCATTCTATAGAAAGGAAATGCTTTCGGATTCAAATCATCTAAGGTCTTCTCCGTCGGAAGTAGCCAATAAACAAAAGCCAAGTAAGCCTGATATTGTTGATCACACGCTAATTTAACCCCACTTTACACGTGACATTTGTTTACAAGTGCATGTACGCATTTTGGGTGTAGCCGCCCACACTGAATCACTCTTTAAAGCTGAAACGACTGACAGCCGTCCCTTTCACGTGCCAGCTGCCAGCTGTTAGCAGCTGCGTACAGTGATTAGACCGTTTGGTGAAAATGCAAGATTTGAAGCGACATAAGGATATTTGATCGTTCTTATCACCAATAAAGACGATAGCTTTTCAAGGAAGCTACTTTTTGGAATTTCAGCTTGTGGGGGAACGCCACGTATCCCAAACCCAACAGACATGTCATTTCCTCCCTTTTGAAATTTCAAAAGAGTAAGGACTTGTGTTCTCACGGCATACTGCCTTCTGGGCACTCGAGGGAAGGAGAATCTTATTCTTCCCTCGATGGACCTCATTTTATTCGAATGATGTATTTAGGAGCATGCTACCCCTAATGGATTCCTCACATAATTATGATCTCAATAAATCCTTGAAGTCACATCTATTTGCTCTCTAGAACAGACTTCGAGTGATGTTAATACATACCTTTACATTTTAAAGGTACTTTTACTCAAGGAAAGATCATCGAGGAAATTTCCTATACCTTCTAACTCAGGAGTCATTCTTGGATCACATCCATAGACTTCGAAGGATCACTCTTTATGCTTTGTCTTGAAGGATCACAAGGTAGATATATTCTCGCCGAGGGACAACCTCGACGGACGGGTCCGAGGGACAACTTCGACTGAAAATTCCGAAGGAAGACTTTTCCAAGCTGACCACCTCCAGATGGTCAATTCAGAGGAGGTATGTTCCCTCCTACTGCGGATGAATTCGAAGGAGGAATATTCCTTCCTCCTAGGGCGAATTCCAGGCTAACCACCTCGAGATGGTCAATTCGTCAAAGGGCTTGTCAACCACAAAAAGACTACGGATTCCGTCCTCCTCGAAGGACGCAAATTTGGGTTTACCACTCGAATGCTGTCTTTTATGCATTCGACTTACCAATTGGGACTCGAAGTCACTTTCATTCATTCTCATGAACTGACTTCGAGTCATATCTTGAGATTTTCACTTCCAGAAAGCAAATCCTCAGTGGAAAGGGCTTTAGAAGTTGAAAGCACGCCATCTTCAGACGTACTTCCTGAAAGATTGGTTCCCCCGGACTTTGAGAATGTCCTCTACCTTTACTTTATAGGAATTCACATGTCTACTTCTGAGTTCATCCAAGTAGAAGACACTCGGATTGGTTACTGTAGCTATGAACTTTAATGGATTTCAAGGTAAACCCCTCCTTACTGGGACGATTGGTTATGAAAACGAGATCCGTGATGAGACACTCAGCCTCGAGTTATCTATATGGGTAATTCGAGAATACATTGATCACCTGGTAAGGGTACAGTGGTACTTGCGTTCCTAGAAGGAAGATAGTTGCCAAAGAGAGTTCTCCTTCGAAATAACGGATTCAGAAAAATACAGTGAATTGCCCCCTAAAAGGTTGTTTGAGACGAATTCTCATGGAAAAGCACATGGTGAAAACCTCACCGACTTATCACCGTCTTATAAAATATCTGCTTTCTAAACCTATCTAAAGGGAGTTTTGTCTTATCTGGAATGGCGACAGGATGGTGACGTTGCTCATTGGAACTTGTGTGAAAGTGACACACGTGTTCAGAACTGTGTTGCTCAAGTTCCAAAGCAACCTTTTGCAGAG
>JAUPMG010000006.1:18132028-18149632 GCA_031762675.1 Pachysandra terminalis
ACAACACCTTCACTTGGGCAGGCCACTTCTGCTTTTGGACAGACTGCATCTTCCTATGGACAGAATACTACCCCTTCTTTTGGTCAATCGAGCATATTCAATACACCATCAACTGGGTTTGGGGGCAACTTGTTCTCGAGCACGCCTTCACTACTTTCTACAAGCAACCAAGTGGGTTTTGGTCAAACAACTGTAAGTCACGCATGGTTTTTTGTAGTTATTGTTTATAGATCATCAACTGTAAATTCATTGTTTATGTTATTTGTTGAAGCCTGATGTATATATCAGGAAAGATCATATGAATGATATATGAAGGCACTCAGGGTTCAACTTGTGAAATTGATCGCTGTTCTTATGATCTGCCAAATTGGATTTTTTTTTTTTTTTTTCAGTTCTCTTATTCTAGACTTGACACGCTCTTGCTTCTATTTGTCAGATAAATTTGACTTTTAGATGTTATTTATGTTTGCAGCCATCTCTTTCTACTCCTTTTCAGCCAGCTCAACCTGCTCCGACAGCAGGTGCCTTTTCTTTTGGAAACATTGGTCAGACACAAGCAGGTACCTTACGCCTTTTATTGTCATTTCTATTTCATGTTATTGTTCAGTATCAGTCTTAATTTGTTGACGTTAATGTTTTGGTGCCATTTTAGTAGGTTCAAGTGGTTTTGGTAGCGCCTCAAGCATTTTTGGTCAGGGTGCCTTTGGACAATCGTGCGTTTGTCTCTTATACTTCTCCACTCTATTTTCTATATGTTGTTTATTCTTAAGTGTGGTAGACTAGGTTGTTGAGATCATCCAATTGGCTCAAATTTATCCGAAGTTATGTCTGTGGTATGCCAGTTGAATTATGGGTTGCACCTTACACTGCACCATTTTCTTAATTGTCTTGGACGTATATATTGAAATGTTTGATATGTGTTACCTCTATATGTGTATGCTAAATGCTATTCTTTTGAGTTTCTCTGCTCTCTTATTTCCTGATCCATGTTGTTATGTGTTATCAGATCTGCCTCTCAGAACATTGCTGTTGTTCAACCTGCACCTGTGACAAATCCGTTTGGTAATCTACCTGCAATGCCCCAAATATCAATTGGCCACTATGGATCCACACCCTCAGTTCAATATGGTATTTCTAGCATGCCCGTAAGTCTTACCTGTACTGGACTGTTGTCTATTTTACATATAGCAGGGGCTTGATTTGATGTAATAAAGTATTTTTATGAAAATATGTCTTTGATGTCTCTCTCTCCTTTTTTTTGGTGATTGTCGTGGCTTCTGGGCCATGGCTTAACACTAAGATTCTTGTGAAAATAATGACCAATAGCTTTCTATGTGTGCATGTGATTATTTGTTGCTAAGCAGGTGGCCGAGAAGCCTGCTCCTGTCAGAGTTTCATCTTTGTTGACTTCTCGACACGTGTCTCAAAGACGGATTAGGTTGCCTGCAAGGAAATATCATCCCAAAACTGACGGTCCAAAGGTGAGAATCATTCTTTGGGTCATGTTTCATTTTTCTGAAGAAAATATTTTTTAAAAGGGGAAAAAAAAGCCTAGGGGAAAATTTCTCCAAGGTCCATACCCGTTTGGGGAAACATTTGTAAGTGCTACTCATGTGCAGTGAGAGGCACTTGCATTTGCAGGCATATATAGTTCAAATGAAAACCACGTGAGGTTAGTAACAAATCTTAAGATACTCAGTTGCTAAAGAAGGTTTGCCTATTGAGTCTTCTAGCAAAAAGCTTATTCTTGCTTCCAAATCTGTTATTCACAATCAATAGCAAAGGGTTCTGCTTCTTCTTCCTTTTCTTCTTTTTCCTCATAAGAAACTTCCAATGATTTTCATGGTTCAAATATTAAATTTTAATGTTTTTGACCTTTGAATAATGAGAAGGAAGAAAAAAAGAAAGGAAAGAAAAAATGAAAGGTTGCAATATCTGGAGGACTGAATAATGTATCATGATTTGATTAAAATGATCATTCTGAGATGTAGGAAAACAAAAAGAGTCACGGTTGTCTGGTGAAGCGTTGTAGACATAGAAACCTGGTGATGCAGGTAACTCACACGTGGAAGCTTATTTGGAGAACCACACTTCTCCATGTGTACTCTCAACCATCTTTGGATCACATATCAAATCTTTCAGTCCCAAAGACATTTGCCACGTGGCATAAAGGCTCACCTAAAGTAACGTCTTTCTTTGTCTGAAACTTAAAAAAGTAAAAATTGGATTGCATTGATACATGTGACAAAACCTAATGTACATTGTACTCTTGGGTCTCATATAGGTTAAATTATGGCCTACATGGTTAATCTAGAGGTTTCCCATCAAATGGATGGTTTGGATGGGTCATATCATTCTTCCATGTAGCAAAAATGGTCTTGTGTCTCAACAGACAACTAAAGCTGGTGAGGCAGACCAGAATATCTTTTGTCAACAACAAAAGAAGAGTCCAAAATAGGGGAAGCCGAATTTATATTCATGCACCGAACTCGATTTTCAAGGGAAAAACCCAGTCACATGAATGAAAGATGAATTTATGATAAGGAGAGTAATTAAAGGATTTATTTTTTTAGTCTCAAATTGTCTAGCAAAATGATTTGAATAAAGTCTAACCATACCCATAAAAACCAAGGCCATTTGCTTATGAAAATTGAAAATATCTCCTCAGGTGATTTGATTTTATTTTCTTGGGTCATGACATCAGCTAACCTTGAAGCTAATACAATAACCTAGATGGAGCCACTAGCCTCTCCTTAAAGGGATCTCGTTCCCGATTTAATATTTCCTTATATTTTGTTCTTTTTGAGCCTATACATTTATTTTTCCTTCTCCTTCTAATTCTGTTATCTATCTGCTAAATGAAAGAAAAAAAAAACGTAAGCCAAATTTTACTTCTCAGTTTATAAAATCTTGAACAGAAACGTGCCAGATAGCACAGTGCAAAAAAAAGCCAAAAAAACTCACTATTGTCTTTAGCTGAAATATCCAGACTTTCAGGCTTCCATTCTAGCTTGGTGGAACGAGTGCCTCAGGGCTAGTCAAGGGTGGGAAGGTTTTAAGTTCATGAGGACTCTTAGAATGTTAAATCTTAAGCTTAAGGAGTGGAATAAGGAGGTCTTTGGGGATGTTAGGTTGAGGAAAAGTCAACTCATGGTGAGAATTGAGGAGATCGATAAGGGGGAGGGGAAGAGGATCTTGACTAGTAGGGAGTTGGAGGAAAGGAAAGCTATGAAGGTTGAGTTGGAAGGAGTTCTGAAGATGGAAGAGGTTAGTTGGAGACAAAAATCTAGGGTGGCTTGGTTGAAGGAGGGGGATGGTATTACCAGATTTTTTCATAAGGTGGCTAATGGGAGAAGGGGCAGAAATGATTTGGTGCGTATAAAAGTGGGGATGCTTACGATGAGTCCTTCGATGCTAGCATTGGAGCTCTATCTGAGTTTTACTCTAATTTGTACAGATCGGAGAAAACCTTTGATTTTAAGCTTATTGGCAGTAGCGAGAGACATTTGGGGGATAGGAAGAGGGTGTGAATGGAGAGAGAGTTCGAGGAGGAGGAGGTCAAGGACGCTGTTTGGGAGATGGCCGGTGACAAAGCGCTCGGGCCCGATGGTTTCACAATTTGTTTTTACCAGAGCAATTGAGAGGTAGTTAAGTCTGATTTGATGAAGGTGTTCAAGGAGTTTTTTGGGAGCGTGATTATCCATAAGGCCACTAATGCTAATTTTTTGGTGCTTATCCCCAAGAGGGCCGGGGCTGAGGAGATTAAGGATTATCGCCCTAATAGTTTGACTACGAGCTTGTATAAGATTATTGCCAAAGTGTTGTTGATCAGATTGAGAGATGTTATGGTGGTTTTGGTGTCTCAGCTGCAGAGTGCGTTTGTGAGGGGGTAGACAGATCGTCGACAGTATTTTGGTAGCCACGAAATGCATGGAGGAGAGATTTAGAGTAGGGGAGCCCGGGTTGATTATCAAGGTGGATATGGAGAAGGCTTATGACAGGGTCGAATGGGATTTTCTAGATCATATTTTAGAATGGTAGGGTTTTGGCGCGCGTTGACGTCGGTGGATTGCCGGCTGCCTCAGGAATGTGGGGTTCTCGTTTTTGGTGAATGGTGGTGTCCATGGTTTCATTTCATCTTCCAGGGGTCGTAGGCAGGTGGGATCCGTTTTCCCCGTTTTTGTTCACCCTAGTTGGGGACGTCTTGAGCTGGTTCATGGAGAGGGCTGAGCATAGTGGTTTATTTAGAGGTTTTTGGGTAGGTGGGGAGGATGTGGGGGGTGTCCCATCTTCAGTTCACTGACAACACAATCATTTTCATCGACGCGGAGGTATCTCAGGTTCAAAATGTTAAAAGCGTTTTGAGATGTTTCAAGATGGTTTTTGGTTTGAAGGTTAACTTGGACAAGTCGTCCATTTCAGGTATTCACGCAGGTGATGAGGTGTTGTACAAGTGCGCTAAGGTGTTCGGTTGTGGTATCAGTGTTTGGCCTATGTCTTATCTCGGGTTACCTTTGGGCAGCAACCCAAGGTCTTTAGCTTTTTGGGATCCTGTGATTGAGAGGATTGGGAAGCGGGTGGCTTCTTGGAAGAGGAATTATTTGTCTCTGGGAGGTAGAATCACGTTTATTCAGGCCTTGTTGGCCAACCTCCCGATATACTACATGTCGGTTTTCCGAATGCCTAGGGCGGTGTCTACTCACATAAAGAAATTACATTGAAAGTTTTCGTGGGAGGGCAGTGGCGGTAGAAGAGATCACTTGGTGAAATGGGATATTGTGTGCTTAGAGAGGGAGTGTGGTGGATTAAATTTGGGAAATACTGTGGTCAGAAACTCGTCTCTCCTGGCTAAGTGGCTGTGGCTGTGGCGCTTCAACAATGAGCGGGATCATCTGTGGTGCAAAGTTATTGTGAGCAAGTACGGTATTCAGAATAATGGCAGGGACTTGTGTCTGTCGTCGAGGCTTTATGCGGCTAGTTTGCGGAAGTATGTAATTTGGTCCCTTTGTTCTTGTCTGTGGTCCGTTGGTCTGTCGGGGATGGTACTTCGGTGTTTTTCTGGAGGAATCTCTGGGTCGGGGAGGAACCTTTATGATCTCGTTTTCTGAGGATCTATAGGATGGCGACCTGTTAGTCTTCCATGGTTTGTGAGGTTCTTTCCTGGTCCGAGTCTGGTTTGGTCTAGAACCTCCCTCTCCGCAGGAACGTTAGGGAGGCGGATTGTGTTGAGTTATGTTCTTTGTTTTCGGTTGTCGAGGAGGTAATTCTTGGTTCGGTTTGGGGTGACAGGAGACTTTGGATTTCTGACTCTGTTGGCATCTTCTCGGTCATTCTTTTTTCAGTCAGTTTCGCCCAAACGGGGATGGGCTCCCAGCTACCTTTTCACCTCAGTCCTTGTGGTCTCCGCCCGTCCCTCCCAGAGTCAAAGCATTCACTTGGACCGTTTTACTCCATCGGATTAATACTACGGACATGCTCCAAAGGAGGAGGAGGTTCATGGCCCTGTCTTTTAACATGTGTTTTCTGTGCAGAGTTGCGGAGGAGTCTTTGGACCATCTATGCATTCACTGTCCTTTGGCCTCGGAGATCTGGGATTTTTTCATTCGGTCTATGGGGCGGCTATGGGTGTTTCCAGCGGTTATGTGCCAGCTTCTTGATCAGTGGAGCTTCCCTAGCCTTACGGAGAGGGGCAGGATTTTGTTTGGACTGGTCTTTCAGGCCGTTCTTTGGCACATTTGGAGGGAGCGGTATCAGAGGATTTTCAGGGATTCATCGGCCTCGTCTGCCAGTGTGATTGAGGGGATTTTGTCTTTAGTCGCCTCTTGGGCCTTGGTTCGGAGCCAGTTCTTTGTCTTTCGGTAGCAAATATCGTGCGTGAATGGCATTCGATTTCCACGGTTGACAGATCGTATATTTCCCAACAGGTCATCCATGCTCCCCTTCCAGTGGGCTGGGTGAAGTTGTCCCTTGCGACGTTTCTGCCTGTTCAGTTCAGGTCCGCTAGGATCGGTGGGGTGTTCAGAGACCAGTTTGACCGGCCCATTTTTGTGTTCTCTGGTCCGTCGGAGGTGAGTGAGGTGGGATGGATTGAGCTGTTGGCCTTAGCAACTAGTTTGAGACACGGTAGAGATCAGGGTTATCGTGTTATCGGGATTGAGTGTGGTACTCCCTACCTTGCTGATTGGTTAGAGCGGCCTGACAGGTGTTGCTTGAGGGTCACTCATTTGGTCCGGCTGGTGGGGTCTTTGGCTAGAGGTCGGCATATCTTTTTCCTTACGGCGCCTAGGGATTCCGATCCCCTTGCTGCAGACCTAGCGAGGAGGGTGCTACCCGGGAGGTTCCTGTCCCCTTGCTGCAACTAGCTCTCCATTCTTTGTAGTGCGCGTTTTTGTGTTGTTGTACTCGGACTCCTGGTCCACTTGTTTTTGTTGTCACTGTTTAGGCTTTTCTAAACAGTGGTAGATGTACTCTTCTTTCCTGGTTTTATATATATATTCATGACTTATCAAAAAAAAAAAAAAAACTAACAATAAAACTTATTCATTGCTTCCTTTATTTGGTTGGGATAAATTTATAATTTTTCTTCGTGGTTTTCTTCTTTGTCATGCACCTTCTGATTTGTCTGGAAAAACAGATTCAAAATTGTACTTTAATTTTCCCGTGAAACAGATGCAGTCTTGAGGAAATTCAACCTAAGTTTTCCAGCAGTATCATTCTGATCCAAATCTCTCTCTCTCTCTCTCTCTCTCTCTCTCTCTCTCTCTCTCTCTCTCTCTCGGTATATATATATATATATGTATGTATGTGTGTATTTATATGCATACATATCTCGGGGACTGGTCCTAACTCTTCAGCACGAAGCTCTTTTATTTTCTGACTTTTGTTTAATTGCTGTATGCAGGTGCCTTTTTTTAGTGATGACGAAGAGGCACCAAGCACACCGAAGGCTGATGCTCTTTTCATTCCAAGGGAGAATCCAAGAGCATTGGTCATTCGTCCCACAGAACAGTGGTCTTCGAAGGCTAGTGCAGAGAAAATGTCTCTTTCTAAGGATGCATCTACCTCTGTGCTTGAAAATGGTAATTTTCACTATTTTGTATATAGCTGATATATTTACATTGAAACTCTAGTAATTAGTATTCATCATGAATGAGCTAGTCGATGAAAATATGATTTCAGTGTGCAATCCATGGATGAGATACAAAGGATGAGGCATGAGTGCTATTTGCTTGGGGATGCATTTTGTATCCTGGTAGCTGGTATATCATTGCAGCAATTATTTTGATACCCATAAATTGAGAGTTAAGAATCACTGAGGTGGTTCCAAATTTCAAATGATATCATCCCTATATCTATCTAGTTGATTTGGCTAAGTTTCATATTCTTTACCAGGACTGTTGTCTTTTGCTGTAAAGATCTTGTGCACCAACTGGTGTTTGTAGTTACGATATTAACAAGTGAAAGTCCTCATAAGGGGTTGCGATTCCTCACTGAGTATGCAATTTCACGCTTGGATGCAAAAAATCTTTTTTCATTTGTTTTTGTTTTTTCTTTGTTCTTTTTTTTTTTTTTTTTGCAATTCCCACTTTAGTCTAAGAACTCATGCTTTTAATAGAGTGATTGGAGACAGACCTTTTCAGGTAGAGATTCGTGAAATGTTATCCAATGATCTTTCATATCCCTCTTGCTCGTGTGAATGTTCTGATGTCATCATTATGTCCAAGGAGTGAATGCTTTTTCTTCTGCCTTTTGGTTTACATATCGAGTGCTAATTGAACTATCGTGTTTATTTTGCCATTGTTCCCTTCACCTTCTTTTTGGATAAAGGGATATGCTTGGCTTAGGAAATTTCTGTGGTTCTATTGTAATGCAATGAACATTTTGGTAAGAATATATAGTGTAGTGAACTTGGATGAGCATATGTACTGCTCAGATTTGTGAGTTTATGTGAAGAGTGTCACTGGCAGACATATCCCTGTTATTGCATATATGATTCTCTCAAGAATAGTGTCTCTGTCAAATCCTGAAGATTCTGTATGGTTAAATGTTTCTGATTCAGTGCTCTTCTTATTTAGGTAAAATCTCAGGTGAGGTGTCCAATCCCACAGCAAATGGTTCCATTGGCCTTGATAGAGATAGTAAGCCTAAGCTATTCTCTTTAATATAGTGATAATCTTTTGACATTATCCCTATAATCACAATCTCTATTTTTTGTTCTATGCTTTTAAGCTTTTCTTAGTGTTTGTGTTTCCATTAATGCATATTTGATTTGCTTTAAGGGTTTTTTGTTTTTCACCTTTTCTTTCGATATTACCGTTAAACTAATTAGGTTATGATTCACGGTTGTCTGGTGAAATGCTCCAGACAGAGAAACCTGGTGAGACAGGTAACTCATGTGGAAGCCTATTTGGAGAACCTCACTTCTACACGTGTACTCTCAACCAACCCCAGGTCAGATACCATGCTTCCGTTCCATAGGCATTTTCCACGTGGCATAAGGGGCTCACCTAAAACCAATCTGCGCTTAGTTTACAACCAACCTTTCCAATCTATTAATCGAATCGAATTCAAATGGAAAACCCTGAATCCAACCCAATCTAATTTGCTTTCTCAGTTTGGTTTGTGTGAGATTGGCGAGTCAATACAATATGAATGTGTCTATATATATATGTATGTATGTGTGCGTGCATGTGTATGACATATCATGTACCATATTTGGATTATAACATGTTATTTATATTAGATGTAATACATGTACATAGACCATAATTTTTTTTGAGTTTGTTCAGTTTGGTTCAATTAGAGAAATATGCATTAGAGGTCGGTTTTCAGTTCAGTTTGGTTATCCGAGGCTTCAGCTCTAAACTGAACTGATCTAATATGGTTTAGTAACTTCAAAGCCAAACCAAACTAAATGTCTTTTTTTGATGAATACTGAAAGAAACCAAACTAAATGTCTAGAAACATAGGGCTGTATGGGCTGAGCTGAATCGAGCTTTGCCCAACTTGGTTCAGGTTTAAACCTTAAGGCTCAAGCTAAATTTAAGCTGGTTAAATTTTTTGGGGGGCTCAGGGTCACTAATCTTTTAAGAGCTCATGCTCAGCTCGTTGAAAGCTTGGTTCAGTCAAATAATGTTGGGTCGTATAAGTCCAAAGCCTGCTAATTACAAATCTATGAAGTCTATGAATTAGGCATTTATAACTAGAAATCTATGAAGTCCATGAATTCGACAGCAGCTCCTGCTGAAGAATTGTGGCAGCTCCAGCACCTATTGATTTTGCACCTTCTAACATCTCGAGTTGAGATTCGATTTATCCTTACGAGGCTTCAACTCTAAACTGAACTGATCTAATGTGGTTTAGTAAATTCAAAGCCAAACCAAACGAAATGTCTAGAAACATAGGGCTGTATGGGCTGAGCTGAGTCGAGCTTTACCCAACTTGGTTCAGGTTTAAACCTTAAGGCTCAAGCTCAACTTAAGCTGCTTAAAATTTTTTGCGGGCTCAGGCTCGCTAACATTTTCAGGGCTCATGCTCAGCTCGTTGAAAGCTTGGCTCAGTCAAATAATGTTTGGGCCATATAAGTCCAAAGCCTGCTAATTACAAATCTATGAAGTCCATGAATTAGGCATATATAACCTAGGAATCTATGAAGTCCATGAATTTGGCATATATAACGTTAAATAAAAAAAATATAATTACAATTATTTATTATCTAAACTCAATGATATTATTTTTTGCTTTTATGAATAAGATAAAATTGTATATACATATATTATTGATTCATAATAAAGTAAGTTAGCAGAGCTTTAACTGAGCCAATCCACCCAAGATTGGTTTGTGCTCGTTAAGGAAATGAGCTTTTTTTTTTCAATCTCAAGCTCGGCTTGTCAACTGCCCCATAGAAGCCTAAGCCCCAACTGATTGAGATCCATCCATCTGGGTCAATTGATTTTCTGGTTGAATTGACCCTAGTTGCCCCCCTAATCTCACTAGATGGGGTTGAGAACGTGAATCCTGTTGTCTATTTCCAGTTGTTGAAAACCATATTTTCAATTAGATTATGTACCTTCAAATCTTTTTTAACCAATTCAGTTCAATTCTTTTGGCTTCTTTGATTGCGTTTGGAGTCAACTTCTACCTTCCCATAACCAGTCATATGCCTTTTTTTTTTAAAATAATTTGGGGATGTCATATGCCTTTATGTAATATGTTTACAGACCATCTCAATTGATTTTCCTTTGTGTTGCTCCCGTTTTGGGTTACTTCTAGCTCCTATCAAATACATTCATTTCGTTGTTACATATTTCATAATCTTTCTGTTCATCCATGCACATTTATTTATTCAGAAACACTTATCTTGGTGTTGCCACTTAATGGCGCAACATTTGGCTACATATATCTAGCTGGTCTAACAGCATGTAAAATATACTTTTCAGCTGGAATGGAGTGTCAGTCACGTAACATTCTAGAAGTCTCGCCTCTCGAGTTATTCAACTCTAGTTCTATGTACAACATCCTCTTCATATCTTTCTCTTAAAAAATTACTGATCGAATATTATGAAGTGGTCGTTTTGAGGTATTTCTTGGCTCTCGGTTCCTACTAGTGCCTCACATTAGTCCCTTTTTTCTAGAGCTGCATTATGTAAACTTGGCCTTAACTGGTTTTATTTTGAAACCTTTTGATTGCAAAATCGGCTTTCACAATTCTCGTTTTGCGTTTATGCATATTCTGAAGAACATCCTGAATATGATTGATCAAGTCATCAATAATCAATGCAAAAGATGTGTGCTCATTGTTTACTAGCACCATCAGCCATTGTGTTGAAAACCCAGTGGTCTTCCCGCCACCCATTGTTCACGCTTTAGTGTTCTCTTTAAATGTCCTTAATGATATCGATGTGTTTGCTCGGTATTCTCAGCTTTCTCAAAACTTGTTAGATTAATTCTCTAGTCACAGTATCTTATGTTTTTTTGTCCTGTTCTCTTTTTGAGTCTGTAAAATTATTTGAAGGTTTCTCATCGTTGAACTTCACGAAGTTCAAGGGAAAAGATAGCCCAATGATGAATATTCTTGGCACGCAATTCATACTGATTTTATACAAGTTATTTGTCTTGCTCTTTGCTCCATCACACTCCAATATAATTTCATATTATGCTATATGAGTTTTGTAAACAAAGAATTTTGTGTAGAGTGAAAATTCTCCGTCTACATTAAACTTTACATGAGGTTTTCATCATCATGTGTTGGAAGGATACAATTAAGAATGTTGTAGAAATTTCTGCCAAATGTTCTTTAGATGAACCTTTTCCAGTATCATTTCCTCATAGGAGACGGAAGATAAATAATTTCAAAATTTCGGCAACTTTTTCTTATGTCTTTTATACTCCCATTCTTGAACATCTGAACATGATTTGGGGTTTGGCTAATGGACCAAAATGGTTTTGTGGTAGCTAAAGATTAAAAAAAAACTGACTCTGTGCATCCGTATATATATATATGTGTGTGTGTGTGTGTGTGTGGATAGTTTACTTTATGTGTAGACATCACTGTGCATATTTTTGGCTATTGTGATTTCTTTGACTTTGCCTCCAGTTGTTCGTGTTAATCTTGGTTTTTGGGATGTTGCAGAGCATCCAGCTGAAAATGGTTCTGATAAAGAACAGTCTCATACTGGCAAACCCAGTCAGAAGCCTAATGGTGTCCACGACAATCATTCTACGCCAAAAGGGGACTCGTACATTTCTCTAACTGGACATAGAGCTGGTGAGGCTGCAATTGTATATGAGCACGGAGCTGATATCGAGGCATTAATGCCAAAGCTCCGACATACTGACTACTACACGGAGCCTCGTATCCAAGAGCTGGCGGCCAAGGAAAGGGCTGAACCAGGATTCTGCCGCCGTGTGAAGGACTTTGTCGTCGGACGGCATGGCTATGGCAGCATCAAGTTCATGGGGGAGACTGATGTGCGGCGGCTTGATCTAGAATCCCTTGTACAGTTTAACAATCGAGAGGTTATTGTGTACATGGACGAGAGCAAGAAACCACCAGTTGGGCAAGGCCTAAATAAGCCCGCTGAAGTGACCCTCCTTAACATCAAATGTTTTGACAAAAAGACAGGACAGCAGTACATGGAAGGGCCAAAGGTTGAAAAATACAAGGAGATGCTAATGAAGAAGGCCGAAGATCAAGGTGCTGAGTTTGTCTCCTATGACACCATCAAGGGGGAGTGGAAATTTAGAGTCGGTCACTTCAGTCAATATAAGCTCGGAGATGAAGATGATTTGGATGTGCTCAACGATCCGGGTTGCAGACAGAAAGAAGTTTTGGAAATGTGACATTAGAGATATATATTTTTTTTTTTCCCTTAATTATTTTTGGAGCTTTTCTGTATCCATGGCTTTATTCCGGGATCAATTGGGTGTGTATAGTTGAAATTGGCGGTAATGTGTGTACCGTCTTGCCGTTTGTCACATGCATGTGTTGTGATGTTTATTTTCCTTTTTAAATGGATACTTGTACTGGTGGATTGCTTTTCTCTTTTTTTGGTTTAATCATCCCTTATTTTGCAGTTTGTTTCTTTTCTTCTGAAAGGAGCTCATTTTGTGGATGGTTTCAGCCTCCGGCAGAGTTTGCATTTTGTCCACTTTTTCTTGGTCTTGGATTATATAGGAATTTTTTCTGATGTTTTTGTGAAGTTAGATTGGATGATGGATGGTAAAGCTTGTGTGATGTGCGGTGACGTAGCGGAAATTTTTGCTGCAATCTCATTCGTACATTCTCATAACAGGTTCATATCAGGGCTTTTCATAACAGAGGATCCGCCTCCTTATAACACGTTATCAAAAATTGAGACCACAGTTTTACAAAATGAAAACAAAAAGGTCCTACCGGGACTCGAACCCAGGTCGCTGGATTCAAAGTCCAGAGTGCTAACCACTACACCATAGAACCTGTTTGAAAAGTCTATAATTATTAAAATGGAAAAACGTGTCAGCTGAAAAAAAGAGGAATAAGTGGAGGAAGTGGGTAGGTCCCAACGAAGTCTCATTGACGTTGACGACAACCACCTCCCTTTCTTACCCCTACACCGAACACCTGGTTTTTATTTCATTTTGTTATAGTTTTGGCAAAGAAGGTTTTGAGAGGGGGTATGTAAGTATAATATTCAACCTTAGATTTGAATATACGTATTATAGACTACCTACCTTATAAATGGTTGTAGACTTTACTTCAACAAATCATCTTCCACCAAGTTTCTCGCTTGTGATTTAAATAGTCTTGCGTATTTTCTCTCTCTCTCTTCCTTTCATTTCTTTTCTTTTCCCAGCATGGCGGCTGTTGTTCCACTTTTCGTCATATTAGCAATTATCTCCGGCACCGTTGCTTCAGATCCCGACATGCTCCAAGACGTATGCGTCGCCGATCTCACTTCAGGTATTCAAAAATTTCCCCCTTTTCTTCACTACTTTAAAGTTTTGGGATTTTAAGATTGATTTGAATGTTTCGATCGCAGGGGGAGTAAAGGTGAATGGGTTCGCGTGCAAGGACTCGGCCAACATAAGCCCGTCGGATTTCTTCTTTGACGGACTGGCTAAGCCAGGATCCACCAATAACTCCATGGGATCTTTGGTCACAGGAGCCAATGTACAGAGGATTCCAGGGCTCAACACGCTGGGCGTCTCGCTTTCCCGGATCGACTACGCACCCGGTGGTCTTAACCCACCTCACACCCACCCCCGAGCCACCGAGATTGTTTTCGTTTTGGATGGTGTTTTGGACATCGGATTTATTACCACGGCCAATGTTCTTGTATCGAAGACCATCAAGAAAGGTGAGATCTTTGTGTTCCCAAGGGGTCTTGTGCACTTCCAGAAGAACAACGCCGACGTACGCGCCGCAGTTATTGCCGCTTTCAATAGTCAGTTGCCAGGTACGCAGTCTATTGCCGCCACGTTGTTCGCTGCCTCACCACCGGTGCCCAACAATGTGTTGACTAAGGCCTTCCAAGTGGGTAATAAAGAGGTTGATAAAATCAAGTCTAGGCTTGCACCTAAGAAATAGTGTGACCGGAATATTCACGTTCCTTCCTTCCGGCACCGGCCATTTTGTTCTTTCTTTTGGGAAATGGAAAATAAATTGTTATATAATTTATGGAGAATTCAATATTGTAACGTAATGATCATGGGTTCAGTTTAATATCATTGATCAATCATATTGATTGGATCTTGACTCGTTATAATATGTAGTTAAAGTCACAAGTGGGTTTGGAGGGTGGGGAAACCAGGAACCTACTCAGCACCCAACAGATTCCTCTTGTCTCACAGGTTGTTCGCTTTCTCAATAATCAAATTAAGAAACACCACACGCAAAGCATGGCTTGCTTGGATCAATTGTTGTTAAAAACAGAAACTCTCCAGCTCTCAAAAGAAAAGATGGATTATAATATGCTTGTACAAGGGTCTATTTATAATAGACAACAAGTATGATCTAGATAGATTTCATGATGAGAAGTGACATTTTACAGGACAAGTGACTGTTATACACGGATTTTGTATCCGTTTCCAAGGGTTGAACTAAACAGGGGATCAAAGAGGCTTGTCGTTTGGTGAAATTGAACGGAAAGTTTGCTTATCTCTTGTATAATCATATATACCATGGAAACATCCGCATTCATGGAAATCAATCTAAAGCAAGAAAAATGGTCATCGAGTATGATAGAGGATTGGATATACAGTTGTATCGTTAACATCAGGCCGGTATGGCGATCTAACTTGTGATGGATTTGAGAAGCGGAAATTACCTATAAATAGGGCTCACTCATTCTAACCATTTCCATTTTTAGGGATCGATTCTGTGGTTCATCCTCCACTATCCTCTATATTCTCCTCAGATCTCTACAGATTTTCCCACATAAAATATGAAAATCTCAATCTGGTCAGTATAATTCACACACATTTTAACCAAATATATATAATTAATATTCATCTCTTCTGGATGAAAAAATCAAGGGAGGGGGAAAATCAACTGGTTGCTACTTTAATAGATAAAAGATAAAAAGTCATGAAGATTCCTTCCGCTTCTGCACCAAGGCCTCAAGAACAGCAGACTTGGGGTTGACCATAGGAGGGCCCTTTTCCCTCCGCTCGAGCTCGTCAAGCCGGAAAGTAATAAGCTTATCCCAGTTCCCTCCCTCAAAAAGAACCCCGGCCTTGCCATCGCTGATTCTTTGAACGATACCACAGTACATGTAAAACGGATTCTTTGGGTTCTTCACGATGGCGATCATCCCGGGCATAAACAGCGGCAATTCCGGCCGTTTCGGCTTGGAGCTTCGAAATCCCAATTTCTCACTTGAATCTGTTTTCTTTGGAGGTGGGTTTTCCTCGATGAAACTCATCAGTCCCTTCTCGCCACCGGGGAAACCCCCAGTGAGGCCTAGTAACTCCTTTTCGAAACCATTCTCGTCGACTTTTATAACTTTAGACGACGATCTAGTAGAAGTAGTATCAGTATCGTTATTGCTGGAATTAGTACCTGAGGTTTCTTGTTCCGTTACAGGAGGACTTGGTGGAGCTTCAATTGTTCTCTTGAGTTCTTGTTGCAAGCCTTCTTCTCCGTTACAAAGACCCCTCCCACCCATGATTTCAGCAAGGTTGAATTTGGCTGCGGTTTTCAGACAAACGCCGGAGGGTATCGTCTTTAGGATTCTGAAAGGGGGTTTCTGAAGAGAATTCGCAAGAAAATGGGACTTCTGAAGAAGAGGGCTTTGGACAGTAAAGGATGCCATGGATTTGCAGATTGAGAGAGAGAGAGAAAGAAAGAAGCGTCACTTCTCAGCCGCAGATAACTTGTTTTTGGGATATATTCCACATAATCTTTTACACGTGGCGTCATGTATCTTTGGTTATTACTTAGATCGGGCCCTACCAAAATGTGCCGGTCTATCCGAAAGCAAAGCTGAGAGATAGAGATGCAAAGGAAATCTCGCCATTCTAGAGCAAGGAAATACTTTATGATTCAAATAATCTAAAGCATCTCCTATCCTTCTTCTTATCTTTTTTCCTATATTCAAATTTAGAAAAATTTTTCTCTAAAATTTTCTCTAATCGTCCATAAAATCATCTTTATATTTGGGGAAGAGTTAAAATTTTTCTCAAATTTGAAA
Organism: Pachysandra terminalis; assembly: GCA_031762675.1. Lineage (NCBI taxonomy): Eukaryota > Viridiplantae > Streptophyta > Magnoliopsida > Buxales > Buxaceae > Pachysandra > Pachysandra terminalis. The sequence goes on from JAUPMG010000006.1 coordinate 18,148,201, forward strand.
AAAATTTTAGAACCCCCTAAACTTCACTCTATAATTCCAACGGTTATAATTTTTTAATGGTCAATTTTTTTTTAAAACCTTTTCACATCCAACGGTTTCTAAGTGTTTGAAAGGATTTGAGGCAAAATATAGAGAGATGCATTGAAAAGCACTTCTCCAAATTTGACTTTCGAATCAAACTTCCTCTTAAAATAAGAAAAATTATAAAAAACGATTGGAGATGCTCTAAGATCCTTCCCGTCAGCCGCCAATAAACAAAAGTCACGTAGGCCAACCATGTAATTTAAAAAAAAAAAATAAATTAATGTTGCACTTTCAGTACGTCAGGCTTAAAAAAAACGAAAAGAAAGAGAGAGAACTAAAGAAAAATAGCACAAAAGAATAATAATAATCTTGGCTCCCACTTCATTCACTTTCAGCCATATTCAACTACGAAAAAAAAAATACCTTAATCGAACTAGTTGCTTTCAGTAGGGCACAGTGATCAAAAGCACCCATTTTAGCAGTCTATCATAAGATGAATAAGCAAACCAACTACATTTCTGGTCAGGCAGCTTGAACCAAAATGATACCAAGTTCTAAATCAACATCTCACCTCGCATTTGCTGTTGCCTACCATCCGGGATTGCAATAAGAACTACAGGTTTTGAAGGTCTCATGAATGGAACATCACATCTGAAGTAGCCCTTTCTCTCCAGCTGCAGTATCTCCCCACGCAACAAATTCCGCATATTGGGATCTCCAAGAGTCAAAGTCTCCTTTTTCGTACAAGGGTTCAGCACGTCGAGGAAATCCTCCCCTTCTCCCAACTGCAACGGGATACCACAATAGATAAGCATATTAACACCGTTCCAATCTCATGAGGGCTTGGAAATATGTTTAGACGAAACATGTTTTTTATTAATTTCATTTGGTATTGGTGATGACAGATTTGTAAAAGGGTAAAATGTATTAAGGGGAACCAATTACAATCATCTACCAGGTAGTAAGGTAGGAAGTCTGTTTCAAGAGAGCCTAAACCGTCGCGCAGCCGTTCTGTAAGAGCTATTCTTGTCAATATTTAACTGTAGAGAAGACAAAAAGAAAAGGGTAGAAGGAAAGGAGGGTTGCAATAACTGAGGAAGGGTGAGCAAATGCAGTCACAGAGCAATAAAACCTCACAGGTTTGAAAATTTATCCTTCTCTTTCAGTCTCTTTACTCGCTGTTGTTTCATGGTTGTGAAATCTGATTTTTAATTCAGATCTTCGATTTCTTCCCTCCTTCTTCAATGGAGGATGGGGACTGGTATTTGTAAAGAATTTCCCACTCTCAGTCGGACAAGTGTCACTCAGCCAAGCGTTTCAGAGGGGAACCATCGAGTGCTAAGAGTGACACGTGGTCATGAAAAATATCTTGAGGGATGCGTGTATTCTAACACGTCTAAGTCACAGT
>JAUPMG010000006.1:18164869-18189059 GCA_031762675.1 Pachysandra terminalis
ATATATAATTAAAAAAGTTTTATTAATTGAAAAAAAAAGTAAAAAAAAAATATAAATGAATGGACAAAAAAAATTAAAAAAAGAGTTACGTGTTTTCAATTAAAACCAATAGAAGAGGGACCTATAAAAACTTAATTCTTTTTTTAAATAAAAAGTTATAAAATTTGATTGGATGTATTTTTTTTTAGAAATCAAGAGAATTGATGGATGGGGCTTAACGTCCTCTATAATCTAAACCAAACTGAACCGGATCGATTTAAACCGATCTCAACCCAAAATCAACTCAGTCTAATTTGATTTTATAATTTTAAAATCAAAATCGAACCTAGATTCTAAAAATCGAACCAAATCCAAACCAAAATTGATATGACATAACATAAATATGGCTTATGGTATAAGGGCAAAATTAAAAAGTATGTCAGGATTCTTATGATTTTCTTACCAACTAAACGCACAATTACATGATATCCATTATTAATCATGCAATTTTCTTGCAACATTCAAACAACTTCAAGAACGTTATTTTTACTTTCTTTTCACATTCTTTACTTTCTCAACCGACTTTCTCACATTTTCTTGGTATCCAAACGTAACCTTAGGGGCTCCACCTGAAGTCTTATCTATTATATAGTACTTATATATGATATGTAATATGTAACTCATCTATACTATAAACGGGTGGTGTGCATTGTAAATTTTTTTTTTAATGTTTCAAAATTAACCTGTAATATAATCAGGGTTAATATCGTCTTTTGGTTTATTCTAGGAAGCAAAAGAACCGTTCTCACCTCATTTCAGTTGTAAAAAAAAATAAAAAATGACGTGACAAGAAAAAAAAAACAGTTAACATATTCTAAATATTTATCAACGTGCAATATTACATGTAACGTGCCACTCGTTAGCAATTATAACGAGCGATGTTGGGGTAGCAGGGCTATTCTCCCCCAATGCATAAGTAGTCCAATATCGATAATACATGGCAAGTTGAACCCATTTTTAGAACAATTTTCAGTGGAAATTTTAAAAAAGGTAGTTTTTGACCCTATTAAATGTTTTCCCATATATTATGGGTGTTTAATTGGAGCTTATCATATTTTCCTATATAAGTTTAATATTTTTGCCTAAAAAGGGTATGCCATGTTGTCCTCCAGCTTCCCACACTTACTTAGAATAATCTAATCCACCAATCCTCTACCAATAATTACAGGAAAACCTCCCTTTAATTGTCTATAAAAAAGCAGGTTTGAAACCCGTTTTCCCTACCAACGTCACTACTACTTTCATAGTACTACCGTTTGGCATTATTGTTATTACACCATAGTATCATCATTCCCCAGAGGATTTTAGTCACAGAATAATGCTGGAAAGGAAGGTATTGATCACTTTACTTTTGTGTTCATTTCTTATTCTCCACCACACTCATGAAGCTACTGATCAGGGCTTCGTTAGAATCAGTGAAACCCATTTTGTTAAGGATGATCATCCTTTCTATTTCAGTGGTTTTAATGCTTACTGGTTCATGTTAATGGCTTCCAACCCACTTTGGAGGGGAAATGTCACAACTGCCTTCCAAGAAGCCAACAAGTATGGAATGACTGTGGCCCGAACTTGGGCTTTCAGTGATGGTGCTCCCAATCCCTTGCAGTACTCTCCTGGTTCATATAATGAGGATATGTTTAAGGTAATTTTTTTTTTTGTTTTTTAATCTTTTATGTAAGAGATAGTGGGCGGTTTATATTCAGTAGTCGCTAGATCCAAGAGAGAGGGACCTTGAGGGGTCCCATGGAGCCCCCGCGGTACAGGAAAGATATATTTGAGATTTGTCCTATATGTTAGGTAAGAGTATAAGTTATAACCCTAATTCATATAACGAGGATATGTTTAATGTAATTTTTTTTTTAATCTTTTATGTAAGAGATAGTGGCGGCACATATTCACTAGTCTCTAGATCCAAGAGAGAGAGGGACCTTGAAGGATCCCATGGAGCCCCCGCGGTACAGTAAAATTGTATTTGAGATTTGTCCTATATATTAGGTAAGAGTATAAGTTATAATCCTAATTTATATAACGAGGATGTGTTTAAGGTAATTTTTTTTTTAATCTTTTATGTAAGAGATAGTGGGTGGCTCATATTCACTAGTCTCTAGATCCAAGAGAGAGAGAGAAAGGGGCCTTTAGGGGTCCCATGGAGCCCCCACGGTACAGTAAAGATATATTTGAGATTTGTCCTATATATCGAATAAGAGTATAAGTTATAACCCTAATTCGTTTTGGTTAATCATGTATAACTGTGTGCGTTGTTTTGATTTTCGTTTTACTGTGATTATTATTATTGCTTGATCTCGATCAACACTTTGACTGAAGAAGCCTGCTTATTGACCAATAACCAAAGCATTCTTAATTCTTGTCCTGGAATTTTAACTAGTTACTAGTGGGTTTTGCTTGTAGGGATTGGATTTTGTGATATCTGAAGCAGGTAAGTATGGGATTAATCTGATATTGAGCTTAGTGAACAGCAATCCTGAGTTTGGAGGAAGAAAACAGTACGTGCAGTGGGCCAAAGATAGTGGAGAGAAAACCACCTCTGATGATGATTTTTATACTAATACTGTTGTTAAAGGCTACTACAAGAATCACATCAAGGTATATATAGCAATAGAACGAAGAATTCATTTTCTTTCCATTAATTTCTTATTAAAATCTCACATGTTTAATTACAGACAGTTGTTACAAGAAAAAACTCCATTACTGGTATAGCATATAAGGACGATCCCACCATCTTGGCGTGGGAACTCATTAACGAACCTCGCTGCCAAATTGACACTTCAGGAAAAACCGTACAGGTCTGTATGTACTTTTTACACACACACATATATATATATATATAAAGAACATACCATTCATTTAATTTCTTGAACTGAATAATTCTTTTGATCCTTAAAAAGGAATGGATCAAAGAAATGGGTGTTCATGCTAAATCCATAGACAGTAATCACTTACTCGAAATCGGGCTCGAAGGATTCTATGGAGAAGCAAAGAAGCAAGTGAACCCTCATGGTTACTTACTTGGGACAGATTTCATCTCAAACAACCAGATTGCAGAGATTGATTTTACAACCATCCATGCCTACCCAGACCTATGGTAATATTATGGATCCCTTTGATTAAATTTCTCATGACATATAAATTACTAGGAATTGATCAATATTAAATGCAGGCTTCCGGGCACAGATCATCGAGCTCAACTGGAATATGTGCGAATGTGGTTAAAGGCCCACATTGAAGATTCAAAATCTGTACTGAAAAAGCCTTTGGTGTTCACTGAATTCGGGAAGTCGTCAAGGGCCTTGGGGTATAACATAACCCTACGAGACGATTATTTCGGTAGTATATTCGAGGATATATATAGCTCTGCTAAAAGCGGGGGTCCATGCATTGGTGGGCTCTTTTGGCAAGTGTTGGACCCGGGGATGAATAATTTGCGTGACGGTTATGAAGTTGTATTGCCAGAAAGCCCAACAACCGCCACTATCATTGCCGAACAATCTCACAAGTTATCAATGTTGAACCAGTAGCAACTGGTTGCTCTCTAGCAACAATTATTTGGTTTGGGAGATCACCACCACATCCATAAATGAACTTTTTTTCTTTTTTTTTTTTTATATCGCATTCATATTGGAAAACAATAAATAAAAATAACAGCTTGCCTCATTTATCTTTCTCTCTCTCTTAGCATCGGATGAACGGTTATTGGTTTCGTTGATCCTTCGTGGCATGATGCAATAGGTACCGTTGGAACAATAGCAAGCAAATATCGCAGACGATTTGCTCTCCTCTTTTGAGGTATAGAGCGTACGTCAAGTAATTAATTAGCTATAATGAAAGGGATATAAGTGGAAATTAGATCACAAGAATAACCAAAAAGCAACATGATGAATCAAATGTACTGAAATTTAACACCACCCACCAAGCACTAATTAATGAAACTCAAACAGACTATTAACTATCATCTATATATAAGGGGATAATTATGGATGATTAGTTTGTGTGAAATTAAAATTAGAGTGGAAAGGCATAAGTTCCCAAAGTCCAGTATCCTGGTTTAGAACAATGGGACCTTGTTCGGTAAGTAACCACCTGCACTGGGATTGGCACCTGCATGAATCTCTAGCATGAGAGTAGGCGTCAAAGTGGTAGCCGGCGTTTCCGTCAATAATATTCCATTCAACGTCACAGTAGAAAAGGGTTGACCTGAATCTGTTTAGTCTAAATTCCCATTCTACTTCACCACCATTCACCAGTGTCTGTAAGCCAAGGTCATCATCTCCGGATTGGCAATGTATCTCCAATGGTTTCTCGTTTCTCAACCTGTTTGTGATGTGCACGTGAATTTTCGCTATGGCAATACCCTCCAATGAGGCCAAAATAATTGAGACAATCACAAGCACATAAATACTAAAGGGTCTCATATTGTTCATCTTTCCATCTCCTTTTCTTATTAGTATTTATATACTAGCACATATTTTCTCATCTTTCTTCTACATACATAATGCGCGGGACAAAGATGGTTGATCACTAGCTACCCTCAACTACCTCTCTTTACTTTTGCAGCTCTAATTGGCCTAAAATAAAGGGCTCTGCATCCTTTACAGCAAGATGGTAACAGCCATCCTTACAGTACCGTTGAGATGTCGTCACACGGATACCAGGGTGAGGGAATACCGGTGGGATACCCAGCCCATATGGCACCCCCTTATTGGTGCTGTGTCCAGCCAAAAAGAAAGTGAATAACTACCTCTCTTTGATAAAACATGGTTAAGTAATTGTTAGCTAAATATACATATATATATATATATATATATATATCCAATTCCTAACCCTGGAGATAGAGTCCATGCGTAATCCATCCAATAAAGACAAGTGGATGGCACGTATGAATAATTTGTTTACACATCATTTTATTAAATTATAAAATTCATTTTTAATGATATAAAACATTATAATCATGTATTCATGGGGGTGGATGACCATGTCAACTATTGAAATAGGTGTGTTTAGAGAATTCAAAAAACAACGGTTAGTTTCAGTCAAATAAAAACGCTTTATTATTATTTAAATTATTTTATGTGTTTTTGACTTGGAAAAGATACTCTAGTCTGCCTCCTCCCATGTTTAATTGCATGATTAGAGATGGCCTAAGCCAATTTGAACACCCAATTGGTGACATAGAGTTTTAATGCTTCTGTTTGATAGTAGTATAAAATATTTTAAACCTAAATCCTTGAATTTCGATTTCGGCCACACTGATATTTTGCGAAATTTCGTGAATTATCAATGAAATTTAAAACGATAAGTTAAGAGAGAAAAAGGGGGAAAGTGTTTTTTTAATCGTTTTCCAACCACCAAACACAACCTAAAGAAAATGCAAAAAAATTAAAGAAAAAGTTAATTACAACGAGAGAAGTGAAAGAATATTCAACTTCTTTGACACAGTTGTCTTCTAGATGATGATCATCTTTAATAAGAAAATTGCTTTCTACGGAAGGCAACGACCACCCTCCTCCCCTATCCCCTATTTCTCTTCGTCTTCCACTCTCTGATATGCACACACATACACCGAAGAAAAAGGTTCCAGTTCTCAGTTCTTGACGGCAGCCTTGCAGAGTAAGCTTACATTTATATTCCTTCCTATTGTTTTTTTTTTTTTCTGTGAATCTCGATATATACTGGGGATTTCTCTTCCTTTTTAACCCTTCTTCTTCGGCATATCTGTACCTGCCATTGATCGAGTTCCTTAGGAACAATCATCGTTCTTCTCCCTTGAGTCATCCAGATTCATTCTGAACTTTAGGTAAAGCAAATTAATCTGTCTGTTAGGTTGAACGATTACACGGGATGTACAAGGGTTTTGGTAGAGAGTAAGAAAATGATTTTGTGCTTTTAGACATGCTTCAAAGCAACTGTAATCTTCTTTACTGATTACTTCTATAATCGATCGTCCCTCTCTGTGGCCTATGACTAACGGTTCATACTTATAGTTAGAGGAAGGAATTACTGAGATTTGTTGAATTTTTTTTTTTTTTTTTTGGAAACATTAATGGAATTTTAGGTTTAGGGTTTCTTAGAAGGCAAACCCTTATTTCTGGGGATTATTGGGTTTCTCATACTTCGCGGTAATCAAGCTCTTTTTTGAAGATCTTTATGCATGTAGAATCGGTTAGGATAGTGCAGAACCTCCGGTTGTTGAAGCTTATTATAAGGTTTGATAAAAAATTTGTAACATTCTCTGTTATCTTAAATTTATACTATGTAATATAGAGGTTACACAAATATACCTATTATGGAAAGATGTAGTGAGATTTATTGGGTTTTTGATACTTCGGACTGATCAAGCTTTTTTTCTGAAGATCTTGATGTAAGTACAATAAGATGGGATACTGCAGAACCTCCGGTTTGTCAAAATCTTTGTAGCAATCTCTATTATCGTAGACTCTTATGACATAGAGGTTAACTAAAGCTACCTATGTTGGAAAGATGTAGTGAGATTATCTTGATATTCTCTTGACATCTTGTGCTATATTACTTCTGTCTTTGATCTTTCATAACATGTGAATAGTTAACGTAGCTGTAAATTGAAGGTCTAGTAAGTGACCAAGACTGGGGTTCATAAGGACCATACATGTAAATTTCATCATAGCTTGAGTCATGGGGACTGCATAAAACATCGTATTATGAAGGAAATTTTACCATTGTCTTGAAGGAAAACAAAGCATGTTGAAAACCAATGTGGACAATATCGAAATTCAAAAGGAAACAGCTTGGGGTTTTCATAGCCCATGGAATTGACTGCTGAAAGAAGACCCATACAGGATTCTAGAAGTAAACCACTTGGGTAGTTACTAAGCTAAAATGACTTGTTATCCATCTTAAGTAATTACTTAAGTGGCCTTAGTTGGGTTGTAGACTATGTGTCCGTTCTAAGCATTAAAACCTCCATTTAAGGAGGTTTTTCAGAAAAAATAATAAATTTGCTGACCTAAAGTTATTCCTCGAGACTAATCTGGCTTGTAACTGCACAACGAAGTTTCAATGCCCGGGACCAAGTAAAAGGCATTTTATCCATTACTTCATAGAATGAATATACGGTTTATTTTTTATTTTTAGGTGTTGTTACTAAAAATACTTAAGGCACAATTATATCTTATAAGAACCATATCTTTTAAGAATTTTGGATCAAGGCCATAGATTCTTCAGTCAATACTACCTTTATCTAGATGTGTAGAGATAAATTGCTGGCAGCAAGGTGGAAGGAGTCAAGGATGATCAGATTTGGGTTAGAATCCCGGGAGTTATTTTGAATATGTAGAACAAAGATACTTTTAGAAGTGCAGTTGAGGTGTGAGACTATGTACAAACTAAACCCTATATAGACTTGAGAAAGATTCATCAAAAAAAAAAATATAGACTCGAGAGGGGAGCTTCAATGGATCCGTTTGCAGGATTGAAAAGGGCGAGCTCTTAGTTTTTGTTCAGATCTGAAGATGAAACAATCACTTACCTAATCTGATCGAAGGAAACCAACAAGACAGCAAAGCCAAAGCTTAAGCACGATTGGAATTCCCTTTTCCTACAAGCTTGTATACGCATATGACACCTAACGCCCGGGAATAGAATTAGTTGGAGAGATCGATCAAATTCAAATCTGATCTCATCCTTGAGGCAGCCATTTTGCTTCGGGAAAGTTCTTGCTAGTGTTGTTAAATACGGTCACCTATGCATCCACCTAGGCGACTAGGCTTTTTTTGAGGATCTAGGTGATGCTTGCCTATGCAATTGCCTAGAAGTCTAGGTGACTACCTAGGCAACCAGGCAAACATCTAGGCATAATTTTGGGCCAAGCGACCACCTAGCCTAATTAATTACATATTATTTTAATTTTCCTATCTTAATTTTTGAACTTTTAGCTTATGGTATTACTTAATGACATAATTATAAATTTTATCTAACTATTAATAAGTAACTTAATCATTTTTTATACATATATAAGCCCATAGTGTTTAAACTTGGATTCGGATCGGGTATCTTCTCGATCCGATCCAACCATGAATCGGACGATCCGTGACAATCCAAACCGATCCACAAAATTAAGCTTTTCCTGTTGGATTGTCCTGAATTGAAAGATCCAACCCGCCGATTCCAAGATGGATCGTCCGGATCGCCAAGCTGTTTCGGGATCAGTCCGAGTCAATGTATTTTTACGTTTTTTGGGATCAGTTTCGGATCTGGGATTGTCCTGGTCCGACCCTGAGTTGAATCGCCCGATCTAGACCGGGATCAGACGATCCTTTACACTATGTATAAGCCTAAAGCTTCATTCACTTAGAAGAGGAAGGAGTAGGGGCCCAACCAATCAGGTAAGGCTCTCTTTCTCTTCATGGTCTACATGTTGGTTGCTACTACTTGGAGTTTTTGGTAATTTTTTTATATTTTATTTTTATAAGAAACCTCCTCTACCCTTCTCCTCTCTCCATAATCAATTATACTAAATGATTCTTTTTTCTTTTTCACAAATACTTCCTAACCTCCTTTCTCTCTTGTCCACACTCTACAGTCTTTTGTTGACTTTATATGTTTTCCATTTATTATAAGTATCTAAACCTCCTATCTTTGCCTTAATTTCAATCTCTCTTATTATTTTTGTTACTTTGATAATGGATTTTATATATATATTAAATATTTTTTTTGTTTAATTAATTCTATTCATGCTTCTTTTTAATATAATGCATTATGATTAATTAATATGTTCCATTGGCTTGAAAACACTAAAATCACATGCATTCCCATAAAAGCATGCAAGAAACCTTCCTTGATGACTGTTGTATGATTTATTCAGCGATTCAGGTTTTTATAACTCCATCACCTTATCTTTAATTAGAAGTCATCTCATTTTAAGTTCTTCACATTTAAGATGTTTGTCAATCATCACATTAGGCTATGTTGGTAGGAAACATCTAATAATGACTATTGTTAAGAAAATATTGCATCTGTTGTTGTTAATTTGCTATAGAGTACTTAGGAATCATGTAAAAGGAATTGCTGCAAAACTTGTCTCCTAGGCTTTTGCCTAGGCTATATGCAGGTATGTCGCCTAGGCGTTTGTAACAACCTTGTGCTTGTAAACAAAGTTGAACTCCAATCTCTCGCAGTTGCAAAATGATTACACAGTCAAAACACTTACATGAGATGACCCCAATGAATAACCAGTGCAACCACTCTGTTAATGATGGCTCCTAGATGAGATTCTTTATCTTGAGAAAATTCTCTTGTTACGTTGACCATATAGACCGTAGAGTTGCTAGTCCAAGCGCTCCCTAAGAGAACCTCTTCGTTTCCCTGATCCTTTTACTCTCAACTGGAACATAAGATCATCAATTTTTGTTTGGTCAATCCTTCAGAACGAGATCAACACATGATATTTGCCAAAAGAGAAGAATGTTTGTGGTCGTTTCTATTTGCTCTGTTACATGGACCATTGTATTTACCCATACCACCCATGTCAACACAATGTGACACAGGTATGAGACATGGATTGGATACGACACCTAGTTTAATAAGTTTAAAATGAATAGAATTTTTTTATATGTATTGGTTTTTACAATATTATGGTAGTACTCTACTTTACAAGCAAGCTTTAAATGTTTAGAAACCATTATTTTATATAGGTATGGTACTACCTAGCCTAAATTTTAAGTACACGGTATGCTGTGTCGAGGCCCTATGTCCTGAGAAATGGGGATCAAACAAGTTAGACACCTAGACACACACCTACACCCGTCCATGTAATATTGTTATGTGCATGGAAAAGGGAGAGACCTTTGTTCATTTGTTTACCCAGTATGGCTATGCCTGGAAGGTTTTTTTTTTTTTTTTTTTCTGTGAGATGAGGTCTTGTTTATCCAGTATTGTGTTATTTGATTTTATGTTACTTTTTTCGTTTCAACACGCAGTTGAATTTTTAATAGAAAAGAGAATCTCTTTATTTTTGTGTGCAAATATTGGAGAATGTCCAATCCAAGGTGGATTGCTCTCTATCTCACCCATCAGATTAACTACTGGAAGTGTGTTCCTTGGCTGTTCTTATTCACCCTATAGATTTATGGTTGATCCTCCATTGCTAATGCCTGAAATTAATGGTTCAAGGCTGCTATTTAAGAGTTCACAGCAATCCTTACCTTCTACAAAGTGTCTTCCTTCACATGTAGTAGTAATAATGATAATGATGGTATTTATATAATACTATTGTTATGGTGGTTTATAATTCATTATCATCATCATGACAAGAACAATTTCAGTATTCTTGGCCTTCATATCAATATGTCCTTTCTGCTTTAGTCAGTTTATAATTTTTTTTCACGCCTTTGAATAATATGCATTTATATATGGTGCACCTTACTTGCTTCTTTTGGCACTCATTGTATATTTACGGTGTAATTAATAGGTCTTGGGGTCTCTACAAATATGCCAAACTCATCTGAGGAGTTAAGAAAGCAAAATGAGAACTCTGGGAATCACTTGAGGGATGACAGTGAATATGTAAGGCTCGTTATTTCCAATGAGCCAAGGATAGCTGAAGTTGATATCTTACAACCTCAGGCAGAATCACGACGAAAAACTATTATCTGGTGGATCAAAGCCTTATTATGGTGTTTTGTTACAATAATATTTTTTCTTATTTTCTTGAACTGGGGCGTTCCATTTCTAGTTGAGAAGGTAATTTCTGTCCTTGCTGTTGCTTACTGTCACACTTTCTACTAATGCTCTATTTCCATTATGTAGAAACATATGATGACTTAAAGAAACATTAATACATATCCATCAATTTGTGGGCCACCATTTCAATAGTTTATAGGCTGTATCTATATCCAATATGACATGACATTGGGTCTGGGTAGTGGGATATGTGTCTAGCACTTAAAAGTTAAATCTGCCTCTAGATTGAAGTTCTGTTTGATTGGAATACCTTGATCTACATAAATGCACCAACATTAAGGGGTCTTATGTGAAAACTCTATATTTCTTTATTTGATGAAAACTGTATATTTCTTAACCAACTCCTGTATCCTAAGATGTGAGGATCAGAAGGATCTGGCTGTCAAAAACACAACTGCTCTCCGCACCTGTACCAGAGTCCATGTAACATAAACTGTACTATGTCCATGAATATATATGGATATGAAATACTTCATCCATTTCTTTCATCTGCTTGTATGGAAACATTTTTCCTTTACATGAACATGCAATATAATTTTTTTAACATATTCCAGGGTGATGTGTTGCATCTCATGATTGTATCTCTATCTCTTTTACTTTGTACAACTGTCACATGTAACTTGGATTCAGACACATGATTGTGGCATTATTAAAACCTCCTACAGACGATCACCTAAAGAATTGAACATGCCACGGCAAATGTCAATGACATTCTAAAAGCGTCTTGAGAAGAGTAGAATAAAATGAATTAATATGTAATACTATCACTAACAATTTGGACACACTAAGGGCAGATGTCAATGACATTCTAATTGCCATGTTCAGCATGGCAAATCTTTCTGGATGCATCCTGTGGCAGCACTCTTAACCTTTAATTTAACCATGAGGCTTTAATGTTATCTTATGTTGTAGGTTCTTTTCCCAATCATGCAATGGGAAGCCACTTCGTTTGGGCGGCCAGTTCTTGCTCTTGTGCTTGTGGCTTCTCTGGCATTGTTCCCCGTGCTCTTATTCCCTTCTGCGCCTTCCATGTGGCTGGCAGGAATGATTTTTGGATACGGTCTTGGGTTTGTTATAATCATGGTCGGGACAACCATTGGGATGGTATTGCCCTATGTGATTGGACTTGTATTTCGTGAGCGAATCCATGTAGGACACATCTTATCCCGGAACAAATCGTTTCTATTTCTTTATTTGAGATCTCTCTGTACCTCCGTGTTGATATTTGTATTTTTCAAAATGTGCAGCAATGGTTAAAGAGATGGCCCCAGAACGCTGCTGTGATTATGCTTGCTGGGGAAGGAGACTGGTTCCGTCAGTTTCAAGTCGTTGCACTTTTCAGGGTCTCACCATTTCCATACACAATTTTCAACTATGCAATAGTGGTAACAAAAATGAGATTTGGGCCCTATATATGTGGATCCATCGCTGGTATGGTACCTGAAGCTTTCATTTACATCTACAGGCAAGTTAGTTGTCTTTGAATTACATTTGCTTTTTTGAAATCAAGGAAAATGCTCTCTTAACTTGTGGTGTACTTGGAGTGCAGTGGGAGGTTGATGAGGACATTAGCAGATGTCAAGTACGGAAAACATCACATGACAACAGTGGAGATTGTATACAACATTATCTCCTTCATTGTTGCAATTGTCACAGTTGTTGCTTTTACTGTATATGCAAAAAGAGCGATAAATGGGCTTAAAAGGGTGGAGAATGTTGATGAAACTTGTTCCACCGGCAATGGCATTATTGAGATGGAGAAACTTCCGCTAGAACGACCTAAGCATCTGGGCATTTCCTTAACTTCAACATTTTGAAATGGATTGCTAACGTAATGACTCTGTCTCTCACTAATTGTTATGTTAGATTCCTTAGTATTTGTAATTACAAAGACAAAACAAGGGGAGGAAAAGGATATGCAAGTGCGTATACAAAGTGAAATGTAGGAACATAAAAGTAGATAGATTTCTCATTCACCAAATCATTTGTACATTTCATTTTTCTACAGGAATCATAAGAAAGATTGCATTCTACTTGTACTTATCAACCGCGATAACTTGCACCTTCAGTTAACTTCAAATTTTAGCCCTTTAGGGTCCAATTTGTTATCCAGATGATATGTTATGATCATTTTAAAGGGTGTATTAAATTTGGGCAATTGCGACATTATCCTAAACTGATGAGAAATGTTGCACTCAACAACATGGGTATTCTGGTTTAAAGAAAAGTGAACCATCGTACTTGTTAGAATACATACATGGGAGGTGCACAACTTTGGTTTGTACGAATATACACCCTCCAACTTCTTGAAACCCTTTTTAGATGTCTAAACAAAACCAGTCTTCTCAAAATCCCCCAAACATCAAAAGCTTTCTAGCAACCATAAGCTTGGTTATGTGTACTCCAAGAGTCACAACCTCACTCTTCTACTCACTCCATGTATCTGTGTTAATAAAACATAACATAGACATGGATATGAGATCATATCAGACGCTTCGCGGTTGCGTCCAGTTTTTTTTTTTTTTTAACAGATTTTACCTCTATTCTAAACAAATGCCTCCTTGATCCTCATTCTATACCTAATTATCAAGTTTAGAATGGATATAAATTGATTCATATTTCGGTACTACTTAGCATAAATAAGTTCAAAATATGTAGTACCTGGGTCTAATCCTTGTGTACTATGATATGGAGATGAAGGGGGATATCATGAGTATGACACTTAGACACACCCCCGCACCCAACAACCGCACCCGAGTTCATGTACCAGGCCACAACTGACTCCTTTTATCCTGGCCACGGTTAGAGCATTACTTCATGATTTATTAATTTTGTGAAGGATGTGACTTAAAAAAAACACACAATAAGAAACTCTAACAGAAACTAGCTCAATTATTTTAGAGGACAACTTAAACAGGATAGTTAAAGTAAATAGGAAGGAAACTGAAGCAAGAAAAACTTAAATAGTGTTTAATGAACAGTATGTTCCCAGATTACTTTCTGATATACTCTACTATGTACATGGTTGTTAAGGAAATAGGAAAGAATAAATTCTTCTTTTCCTGTAGTGCAGGACTAATGAAACTATTAGTCAAGGATTGTATTGAATTACATAAACAGCTGAAACTTATTTTGCCATCTGTCAAGCCATAATAAGGAAAGGTTGCATCAGGCTAAACATTAAATATATTCAGGATTAGAAGAAACTGTCATGATTTCTATGCAAACAGAGCTAGATGGGTTTTCTTATCAACGGTGATATATTAGTATCTCAAGATGACAGATATAAATTTAAGTCACATGGAAATAGCTAAACAAATATAAAGGTATTTATATTAAGCTTCATCCTCGCAAACTAAGAAAAGTTCCTCAAAACTACTACTACAACGACAAAATGCCTTATCCCAACTAGTTTGGGTCTGCAACATGAAACATGAATCCTGTTCTGCAATCCTCAACATAGCAACTCAATTTATAGTTGATTCCCTCTGGCCATTATCAAAACCATATTAAGTCAATATCTTAAAGATAGGACTGGAGCCAATGATGATAGATTTAGATCTTAGTAGTAATTTCTTCTTCTGGGATCAATTATAGATAACTTGCACTATCTGATGCAAAAGGCTAAAAGGTATATTAGGTCCAATGGAAATTGGTGAAATTCAGTCCAAAAAAATCAGTAAAAGTAGGGACCAATGCATGAAACATATTTCAAATGCTTATGGAAATCAGGAGCTATTCCCCCAAGGAAGTTTGATGAACAATGCCGAAGAATGCAAGTTAGCAGAGCTACAAAAAGAGGGGCTAAATTAAGTGCAGTTATGGAAAGCTCTCCAAAACAAATTAATTGTCTACAAAGCGAAACCACTAGACATAAGGACCACCCTTTCTCATAAATGGAAAAGTATTGGCAGAAGAACCATCTGATTATTCAGTCTAAAATACTCAAAATCCCTCTACAGAGACAAGTTAAAGGGAAAGAAAGAAACACTTCCCCGCATCTCTTGTGCGTAGATGCACATCAAAACCCAGAAAAAAGAAACACTTCCCGCATCTCTTGTGCGCAGATGCACATCAAAACTCAGAAAACAAACTTCCATTTCATGTGCAAAATTTAGTGGTTTTATGATGCTTCAAGTACTCAAATGTCTCATCGCTGCTTCTTGTGGCTGCATCTACTCTTCACTTCTAGTATCCATGATCTAGAATTTAGGTTGCATTGCTGTTCTGAATATGTGGTTCATAAACCTAAATTTTGTATGTCCGTATTCTAAGTTTCCAGCCATCTATTCTTGCTTCCCCTTATGTTATTAATTACTTCCCAAAAAATGTTATCTCACCATTGAAGAAGAGAAACCATAGGGGAATAATAAATGGGGAGATACTAAAACAAATTATAATCTGGTTGCAAGAAATATGTTCCATTCAAAATTCTTGTGATTTGATACAAGCATCAAAATCCTCCCCAAAATGTTATTGCTTATTGGTTGAGGATTTCTAAAGTATTCACAAGTAAAAAGGAGACAATGAAAATTAATCTGAATAATCCATACATCATATTATCAATTGGTTTAATCTTCTTTGAAAACTGACGTTTCTACAAGTCGTGCTTCAAAATCCAACTGCAGAAACAATCATAATTTCCTGTGCCCTTATTTTCTTGTTTTTTCAACCTAGCTACAAACATAATCCCAGAACTTTTTCTCTTGATAAAGATTCCATGTGGGCTCATAAAATACCATCTCGGGATTCTTGAAGGAATGCACAGATTGAGTCCTGTGATGTAAGTCGGTTGCCAAACAACCCCTAGATGTGATTATCTGCAGCTTGTACAGAAATCGGTAATATCCTAATGAAATCAATCGTAGGTCAAACACCCAGTACTTGTGTTGAATGTTTTCTACCCATCTACCGTTTACACGACCAAAATTCTGATATACCCATTTGGCCAAACTCATAGAATAGTTCAAAAACCAGCAGATCCAGAAACCTATTTCGCGATTTTGTAAGGATTCCTAGATGTTGAGCATCAGAAAGTTTATCAATGACCGGATGTTTCAACCCTGTCTATGTGGACATTGCATTCCTTTGAATAGAAATCATTTTTCTCTATCAGAGATTTCAAGAACTCGTAAGAGAATTCTGGGTTGTTGGGATCAATGGGTTGAGCGTTGACAGATGAATCCTTATTAATGGGTGGCATAAAACAGAGGTAGCATCCAACCTTACCTGGAATTGAAGAAGAAGAATTATTGTTTCTGTAAAATTTCTTGACCTTTCTGAATGGAAACAGAACCACTTGCTTAGCCTTTCTGATCTGCCTTCCATAATGATGACTATGCTTCTTGGGATCATCGTCCCTTTGAATGAGTTCATCGGCACTACCACTGCCATCATTCGATCTGTCCTTATCGCTCATGAAAAAAAGAATAAATCAACAGAAGAAGAAGGAGAACAAGAACAAGAAGGGGAGAAAACTATTAAGTTGAATTAACAAATTAAAACAGGGAAATCAGCGTAAGGGAAGGGGGAGCTATTTCTTTCTTATGCCCTTGGGCCCTTCCTCCTTTTTTTTTTTTTTTTTTTTTAATTTATTTACGTATAAAACTGCTTTATAAGAGTCCAATGAAGTATTGCCACGTAGGTTAAAAACTTAGCATACAATGTGTGACTGAAACTGGAAAGCTAAAGATAACCTTTTTAAGACTAAATTTTTTTGTTTTGCAGTCAATCAAGAAGCATGTTTTTAGGTTTTCCATTTAGTGTGGCAATTCACCCAAAAACAATTATAAAAAAAATGTCTAATGTGGCAACTTTTAATTAGATGTTAATAAAGTAAGTTTAGTGATGTCATCTTATTAAATTGAAACCTTCATAGGTAGGCTTATGTGATAAGTTTAAATTTTTCCATTTTTACTTGGAATCTTACCATCAAGACCTGTTTGGCAGTACACAATGCTTTGACATTATGATTTGTACTCTATGATATTAATTTTTTTTCGGTCTCCCAAGGTATCCCAGGCTTCGCCCAGGACTATTTGACTTGTGCATTCCCACCATGTTTGTACTCTTGATGATTTGACTAATTGTATCAATCGCAGTAGATGTTGCACACTCACAGCACAATATTACTAATTATGTTTAGTACAGGAGACTAGAATAGATTGATACAAGAGCTAGCTAGATGAAGGAATGAGAAAGAAGTGGAAGTCCCCAATGTGAAGAGAAGATGATCCTGGGACAAACACTAGTATCCATCATCTTCATCCTTTTCACCATCTCTGCGTACATCCTTGCTGCTGCTGCTGCCTTTGTCGTCGGCAACACAATCATTGAAAATGATTTCCAATATTTCAATCTTCTTGCCTGTGTCATACGGAAAACCTTTACTCCTCCATTCATTTTCTTCACCCAACAGTACCTTCTCGGCTGTACATGTACACTAGTGTCTGCACCTTCGCATGATGTAGCTTCTCGTAATGACGTCTTGAAAGCCCGATGCTCGCTCGGAATCCCCCCATCAGCTCTTTCATAGTGCCACCAACATATGCATCAACTGATCTTATATATACATCTATATAATTGCATGTGTGGTATTGTATATGCATACTCATACCAAGAATCTAGTTCTAATTAGTATACACTTACTAATATATAAAGGAAAGAGACGAAGATTGCCTGTGTTTGGATTCCTTCCAACACATGGCCAGCATTATATTCTCTCTCTCTCTCTCTCCCCTTCACAGCATGCAATATTACAGTAATGCTGAAAGGAATAACGCAAACATGTGCAATGATTAATCTGCATGTTAGGACACAAATTAATCAAAGCCAATGATATACTGAGAGGTGTTATCTAATTTCACATTGTTTCATCAGCATGCAATGCATTATCATTTACAGCCAAAATATAGAATTGTCAAGGCCAGATTTTGTTCCTCTCAAAAGAAAATCACTAGCTAATATACTTGGACTATTTTTACTCTATTGGATATAAACATACATAAGCCCAAGATTTAGTCTGGGCTGAAACCCATTAACATAGGTCCACAACCCCACCTAACTAAAGTTCAAACTAGCCCAACTACACCGGCCCGAAGTGTTAGCATAGCGTGCGGTTTATTTGGTTAGTCCGGAGTCCGGACCGGAGCTAATGGTTGTTGTTGTCTAATCGACGACATGGCAGCAACGGCGGCGACGGCAACTATCTCTCGCTCTCTTCTTTCCAACGCTTCTTCTTCTTATTCCCTCCTCCGTAACCGTCTCTTCTTCTCCTTCGTGTCTCGCTTACATTTCCCAGTTTTATCGTCCTCACTCTCCACTACAGTAAGAACAGACACCAAAACACTCTGCTTTCCTTCTCTTTTTTCTTCTTCTGCAATTCAAAACCCTACAAGGTTCTGGGTTCCCTCCATACTCTTTAAGGGAAGGCTATACAGCTCCAAAGCCAATAATAATACCAACACCACCAAAACCTTCGCTTTCTCTGATTCCGACTCTGATGACGATGTTCTCGACAACAAGAACAAGAAGAAGGATAAAGAAGAGATCGACAAGAGCAAGCTTCCTCCTCCTTACGACCCTTTTAGCAAGAAACCTGTGATCGAAGAACCAAAAGACCCCCAAAACCTTCAAGAGATCTTCCACAAGATGAGGACTGATGGCCTCATCAACAACGCCATCAAGATGTTCGACGCTTTGTCCAAGGACGGTCTTACTCATGAGGCCTTGGAGTTGTTCGCCCAGATTAAGGACAAGGGCAACATACCTGATGTCGTTGCTCACACTGCCGTTATTGAGACCTATGCCAATGCCGGAAAGAGCAAGGATGCCCTCAAGGTCTACCTCCGGATGCTGGCCTCCGGTATTCGTCCCAATGCCTACACCTATACCGTCTTAATTAAGGGGCTCGCCACCGACGGAAAATTGGGAGACGCTAAGAAATACTTGTTGGAGATGATGGGGAAGGGAATGAAGCCCAATGCTGCTACTTACATCGCCGTCCTTGAGGCATTTGCCAGAGAGCAGAAGATGGAAGAAGGGAAACAGTTAGTGGAGCAGATGAAGGCCAAGGGTTTCGTACCCAATGAAAAGGCTGTCAGGGATCACCTAAGCAAAAGGGGTCAGCTATTTAGGAGCGTCATGAATCTGCTCTTTGACAAGTAATTCAAAGTCACAAATTCTTCCATTCTCAACCTACAGGACTTTTTTTTTTTCCAAGTTAATTTAGTGTGAACTATTCTACAAGAAGAACATAAGAGCTCTTTCTTTCTTGTTGTGATATTTAAGATGCTGATTCCCTTCTAGTCTTCTTCTTTATATTTCCTAGGAATTTCAGATCATAAGTCGATAGAGATAATATTTGGCTTTTAGATCTCTTGGTTTATCACTGTTGTCAACAACTTGTGTTCCAAAATCTGAACTTAATTCATAGAATTATTCTTCTTTACATAGAGGAATTAAAGGAAATATAAAAAATAAAAAATAAAATAAAAACTACTGCATTATCCTAGGGACACTGATCATGAGATCTTTTCTTTCTTCAATGCCTTCATAGCAAAACTTGCATGATTTCATCAAGATAGTATGCTATGCCTTTGATCTTCTATAGCGATTCACAGCAAATGATGCTTTAACAAGCATGCATGCTGATGGATAGATCATAGATTGCGATTTCTGGAATAAACCGAAGAGATAAGCTTCTTGAAAGTTGACAATCTAAATTATTTTTTGGTTAGAATGCTTATAAATGCATGGGTGAATTATTTTAAAGCTTTTACTAAATAACAATTGAGTTATTTAAAAGATTTAAAAAAAAAATTCTGCAGATACTTAAGCTGGGTCACATTTCTTGTCTACTGAGGAATTGGGATATAATTTCGTTAAAGATAGTATAAATGTTCTAAACAGACCTGAAAATTGTATCCTACTGAGAAACATCATCTTTAGTGGGTAAATTCTATAATCTACCAAGCAGTCCTATTTAAAGCTTGGAATGATATATGGATGAATACAACTGTGATAGTATAGATGATACATAGGCTATCAACCAAGCTAGCAGCTCTCTGTTATTAACCCTTCGCATGATATTAGTCTGAGTCCATCCCTCAACAAAATGTGTGCGGGGTGAACAACGAACATTGTTTTTCGTCATATCATTCCACATGAAGATTAGAATCACCATATGTTAGCCTGAATCCTTGAGGTAAGGTTGTTTATAGGGAGGAAAGAATGTTATGGTTTAGAAAAGCATAATCATGCTGACTGGTAGTTATGATGATGTGGAATGTAGTTATGCTAGGGATGCAGTCAGTTATAGAGGTGGTTTTTGTAATTATTTGGTAGTTATAGTGTAAAATCAATATATATCGGGGATACAACTGGTGATTGGGTTTTTGTGTTTCTCTTTTAGTTTTAACAAGAAGAGAAATTTTTCACATACTTAATGTGATTAAAAG
This sequence comes from Pachysandra terminalis, assembly GCA_031762675.1. Classification (NCBI taxonomy): domain Eukaryota; kingdom Viridiplantae; phylum Streptophyta; class Magnoliopsida; order Buxales; family Buxaceae; genus Pachysandra; species Pachysandra terminalis. Next base: position 18,185,098 of record JAUPMG010000006.1, read on the forward strand.
TTCTGGTTTGCGCCCTGTTTTGATAATTGGATTTTTTTTTTCTTTTACAGGTATGTGGATTCTAGTTTATAATTTTGACTTTTTCTTTTTTATTATGCTGTTCTCCTCTTCTCTCATTTCCCGTTCATATATGTGATTTTGATCAACTTATACTAATCTCTTGGGTGTCTAGATCCCATATCTGAGAATTAGGTTCACCTTTTGTTTTTAATTATTTATTTATTTCTGGTTCAGATCGCTCCTTCCCTGCTTGGATGTTATTAGATGCTTATAGGCTTATAGCATAACTACTATACACCTCACCATAAATTGCCTTGTCACATTTGATACTTTTCATTTTCATAATTTATTGGCGAGTGGATACCTCTGATTTGAAAATTATCTGGTTCGGATATGTTGAACTTGGCTTCTTTCCTACTTGAATGCTATTTGTTGCTTAAAGGATAACTAGCATACACCTCATAATATAACTAGCATATCATATTTGATACTTATGATCATATTGGCTCGTGAGTTGAGAACAAAAGTGTTGAAGTCTTTGCCCATGTCGATGAATTTTTTGCAGTTGTCATTTTCATTTTTATATCATTGTTTCAAAATTGTTTGCTATGTGTGATTTGCTGCAGTGTTCAACCTATTAGAATCACCTCAATAATTTGTTTACCATGTAATAAGGAATTTTTATGCTGTTTGATCATGGGTGTACTTCTACAGATAGTCAAGCTTTTGCTTGGCTAAGATAAATTTTGACAGTCCTTGCTTTTACTTTCTTTACACTGATCGAGTGCATCTTCTACTAATCCATACTACCTTTTATGATGGTTCTCTACTACTTTTCTATACTTCTTCATTGGAGCCAATATAGCATGAGACTATTAATGCTATGAAGGATGATTTCCGAAATAATCTAAAGTATACGTCTGAAGGGTGCTTAGCCCTATGGATGGAAAGGGGTATAGGAAAGTTGTCGATAGGAAGTTGTGAATTTGTGATTGGTTGAGGTTGTTGATAGCAGGTAGGCAATTCATAGTTTTTATTGATAAAAGAATGTGTGGCTCTTCAACATTAGAATTAGTAGACAAAGATTGAACTCGTGTATATGCTACCAGAAAAAAACAGAATTTTTTGTTATTTTTGACTTTTAAGATTCTGTAGAAAGAAATACCTACTAGAAAACACTGAATTAGACAAAATGCCCTTGTGGCGATTAACCAAAAGGATTTCTATTCTGGGATTATCCACTCGGAGAATTCCAGTTCTGTAGTGTTATTCCGATTCCTTGTATCAAATTACATCCTACAAAGAAATAATATAATGAGGCCAAATTATAAGCATATAATAACATATACCAAAGAAGAAAATATATCTATATACTTGTGAGTTTAGGGATGAAAAACCTTTTAGGGTTCTGAATATTTCATCCTGCTTGAAATTAGTAAGCAGTTCCCTTACGTTTTCCTCTCAACTGATTCAGTGAGGGCAACGCTTCTGTGACTAAAATTTGGGTTTCCTCTTGCTTGTCTTGCCATTGTCCATTTCCCCCTTGGGGTTTCCTCTACATAATGACTATTAGTAAAAGATGCCAGCTGACAAACTAGAATACTATCTAATGATTCTGTGAGTGTGTTACAGAACTGGAACGTAGACTCTAATAGCAAAATATTAGATAGTAAAGAATCCATTAGAATAAAAACAGGTAGAGTTGGTATTTGTATGGTTGTGGGCAAAGAGTTGGTGAAATTGTTGAATCGCCATTGGCATTGCCACCACTCCATCTGCTGCTAATTTTGGCTGTGTACAAAGTAGTCCTCAGAGTAAGAGGACCCATAGAGTTGTGGCTGTGGCACATTTCCCGTATCTATTCTGTTGTTGTCCATCTTTGTGGCGAGTAATCCTCGTTGTAGCCCCTGGGACTCTTCCGAGTATGAAGGAAACCCGGCAGTTGTTTGAATTTGAATTGATCCGGAGGTAGGAGGCAATGCAAGAGAATTCAACAGATCATAATCATGGGTCACTTGTAACGCGTTGGCAGAAGAGGGCGCATCATGTGCCACCACTTCAGTCGGCCACGCTGCACTCATCATCATCATCATCATTTGCCTGCGGTAGGGCCACGCAGTCTCACCTTCTACATAATCCTCATCGTCATGATCAGGTAACGCGTTAACGTTTTGATGCATGACCTGGTCATCTTTGTTGTTCCGGATTTTGTAGGTCATCATTTGCCTGCGGTAGGGCCACGCAGTCTCACCTGCTACATAATCCTCATCGTCATGATCAGGTAATGCATTAACATTTTGATGCATGACCTGGTCATCTTTGTTGTTCCTGGTTTTATAGGGGTCCAAGCCAAACAGCAACAATGGAGGAGAATAAACCTGATTGATGTTTTGGTTGGGGCTGGGATTCTTTGTGGCATCCTCCGCGGTGGTGATGACAACACTAGGTCCCTCTTTTACATAAGTCCCTATTGGTACCCGCACTATGGCCTTTCCATCCAGCAGCTTTGCCCTTAGCGCGCCAAGCATGCCTTCTGCTGTTGCTGCTGTCACTGTATCACACCGATCGTCCTCGAATGAGAACGGCACAGCACTTTCCAACATGCTACTATAAACAGCCCGATTACAGCTAGAAGAGACGTCTGTGGATTTAAAGTTAGTGCGGGCGTTGGCTCCTCGAAGGGCTCGAGCTGCATCGTCATAGGCACGGGCTGCATCCTCGGCAGTATCAAATGTTCCCAGCCACAGCCTAACCTTCTGCAAGGAGTCCTTGATCTCAGCCACCCATCTACCTGATGGCCTCTGTCGAACCCCAACATATTTTCGGTTGATCCTTGAGGATACCTTTCTTCTGCTTTGCAAGCTATTATCACTTGTCCCTCCCATGGATTAGTTGTATGCTTAGGAAGCCTTCACTTGAGAAGGTACTGGAGAGAATCGTTTGGAGGAACTTCTAGGGTATCTTAGGAGCAAGATGTTTATAAGGAGAGTTTGGCATCTGCAGATTGTACAAGTAGACAAATGACAAAGTGGTGATCTTAGCTATTTTTAATCAATCAATCAAGCATTGTTATATATGTAGGTACTTTATTGTCTGTCTGTTGAATAAAATTGCAACATCGCAATCGCAGGCCGTGTTGGTCATATCGATGCACCTCTTAAACAAATGGGAATCAAATGATTAATCTGGGGGCAAAGGACCATGGCCAAGGTTGCTTTCCAAAAATCACAAGAGGAAACACTTGTGAAGGGCAAGGCCGCAAGGGTAGTGGGCCTGGAGCATATTCCAATTCTCAAGGAGAGTAAAAGTGAGGGATTGTAGCTTGTTTAAAACATGGTACGTAGCACATATTACAACTGCATTGTAGTTGACGTTCTCAACACCTTATCTCCTATGGTTCTGTACTGGCCAGAGTTGCAATCAGGTCAATGAACCATTTCTTTTCTTCATCTGGGTGGGTCATTTACTTGTTCACTCAACCTCCCCCTGACACATGAAAATTAAGATTTTATATGCAATCACACAATGCCAGCTCCAGCCAATTGTTTCCAAGCAAGCTGTACCAATGTGTACATTTCGATCATTGTTAAAACAAAAATGATATTTATCGCTGTTTTTAGAATAGAAGGATGATTACATGTCATGCCATTCAATTAGTTTATTTTTTATTTTTTAATTCTTGCTTCTCTGGTGAGCAAGACATGACTGTAGTGCTGCAGTTATCTGCTGACCAAAAGAAAAGCGCTGGCAGTTAAGTTTTTAAAGGATTTCTAAAGAGTTTTTCTGCTATGGAGAGCTTCTCATATGAAGATGAACTTTAAAAAGTAGCCACATTGCCGGTTCCAGTTACTGAATGGGTTACTTGCCAGCAGCTTGGATTGTCCTTCCATCTCAGTAATTAGAGCTCAATCATATCATATGACATTATAAAAGTCTTAGGGATGCTTTGAGTTCTCTACAGA
>JAUPMG010000006.1:18202449-18226451 GCA_031762675.1 Pachysandra terminalis
ATCCGCGGTCTAGCAATAGATCCCGAAGGTCTCACCTCGTGATCCGTGCCATCCCACCTTGGGATCTGAGTCACCGGGATCCGGGGCGTGACATAGGGCCACACAGTCTCACCTGCTACATAATCCTCATCGTCATGATCAGGTAATGCGTTAACATTTTGATGCATGACCTAGTCATCTTTGCTGTTCCTGGTTTTATAGGAGTCCAAGCCAAACAGTGACAATGGAGGAGAATAAACCTGGTTGATGTTTTGGTTGGGGCTGGGATTCTTTGTGGCATCCTCCGCGGTGGTGATGACAACAGTAGGGCCCTCTTTTATGTAACTCCCTACTGGTACCCGCACTATGGCCTTTCCATCCAGCAGCTTTGCCTTGAGCGCGCCAAGCATGCCTTCTGCTGTTGCTGTTGCTGCTGCTGCTGTCACTGTATCACACCGATCGTCCTCAAATGAGAACGACACAGCACTTTCCAACATGCTACTACAAACCGCACGATTACAGCTAGAAGATGCGTCTGTGGATTTAAAGTTGGTGCGGGCATTGGCTCCTCGAAGGGCTCGAGCTGCAGCGTCATAGGCACGGGCTGCATCCTCGGCAGTATCAAACGTTCCCAGCAACAGCCTAACCTTCTGCAAGGAGTCCTTGATCTCAGCCACCCATCTACCTGATGGCCTCTGTCGGACCCCAACATATTTTCGATTGATCATTGAGGACGCCTTTCTTCTGCTTTGCAAGCTATTATCACTTGGCCCTCCCATGGATTAGTTGTATGCTTATGAAACCTTCACTTGAGAAGGTACTGGAGAGAATCGTTTGGAGGAACTTCTTGGCCATCTTAGGAGCGATGTTTATAGGGAGAGTTTGGTATCTGCATATTGTACAAGTAGACAAATGACAAAGTGGTGATCTTAGCTATTTTTAATTAATCAATCAAGCATTGTTATATATGTAGTTACTTTATTGTCTGTTTGTTGAATAAAATTGCAACGTCACAATCGCAGGCCGTGTTGGTCATATCGATGCACCTCTTAAACAAATGGGAATCAAATGATTAATCTGGGGGCAAAGGAGCATGGCCCAGGTTGCTTTCCAAAAATCACAAGAAGAAACCCTTGTGAAGGGTAAGGCCGCAAGGGTAGTCGCGCATATTCCAATTCTCAAGGAGAGTAAAAGTGAGGGATTGTAGCTTGTTTAAAACATGGTACGTAGCACATATTGCAACTGCATTGTAGTTGACGTTCTTAACACCGAGTTTGTCTGTTCCAAAGTAGCTGCAACATCGACTGTTCCAACAGCCAATGTCCGCAACATCTGTTCAGAAGTAAATTTGAAATTTCAAAAGTGAACACGTTGTGGACATCGGCTGTTGGAACAGCCGATGGTGCAGATACCTCGGAACAGATGAAATGCCGTCACACCTTATCGCCTATGGTGCTGTACTGGCCAAAGTTGCAATCAGATCAATAAAGTAAACCATTTCTTTTCTTCGTCTGGGTGGGTTCATTTACTCGTTCACTCAACCCATTCAAAAGGTAAGGTTAGTTATCCAATAGCTCATATAACCCTCCCCCTGACATTTGAAGATTAAGATTTTATATGCAATCACAATGCCAGCTCCAGCCAATTGTTTCCAAGCTGTACTAATGTGTACATTTCGACCATTGTAGAACAAAAATGATATTTATCACTGTTCTTAGAATAGAAGGATGATTACTGGAATTGCATGTCATGCCATTCAATTAATTTATTTATTTTTTTATTTCTTGCTTCTCTGTGAGCAAGACATGACCGCAGTGCCGCAGTTGTCTGCTGACCAAAAGAAAAGTGCTGGCAGTTATTAAAGGATGAACTTTAAAAAGGTTTTATAGGATTTCTTAAAGAGTTTTTCTGCTATGGAGAGCTTCTCATATGAAGATGAACTTTAAAAAGTAGCCACATTGCCGGTTCCAGTAACTGAATGGGTTACTTGCCAGCAGCTTGGATTGTCCTTCCATCTCAATAATTAGAACTCAATCATATCATATCACATTATAAAAGTCTTAGGGATGCTTTGAGTTCTCTACAGATAGCAAGTTGATATATTGACACATGAGGGAGGGAGGGGTTTGAAAGATTAGTTCAAAAACATTGTATACTAAAATTACTCAGGGGAGCATCTCTCTCGATATCCTCGGCGTCTTGAACAGCCTGCAACTAGAACCATACATTACAAGGCAATGGATGGCAGCTTGGACCCTGCTCAAGCAGTGATGAGAGGCCAGATGTAGCAACAACTAAGGACTAGTAGTCTTTCTTTTGGGGGCATTCAGATGCCTTATGGCCAGATCGCCCACAGTTGAAACATGATCCCCCAAAGCCTCTGTTAACACAATTCAGATGGGGTGTTAACTTTACTATGGATATGCACATCTAAATTAAATTTTTTTTCCTCTAACAATGTTATTAAATTTAAGGGCTTTGGTACTAAGAAGAAACTTCTAATAATTGGGAGGAAAAATTTGTCACTCATCATTACTTCAATATATCATACAAATAACCTCTGATTTACCTATACCTACTTTGCTGCCACAAAAAATAAGCGAAGGTTGTACGGAACTTCATGGCAACAAAGTAACAGTAAATAAATGACAGGTTATTTCCATGATACATTAGTCAGAAGAATCTTTCCTTCCAACAATTAAAGTCACTTCTCTATACCAGAACCATAGATTAATAGACAGGAAGATGCTTTTATTATGTTTATTTTAGTCCGGGAAATGCGCAAGTTCCAAAAATGAAGAGACTTTGTTAAGTTGAGGTACGTAGGAGAGCAAGGAGTACCTATCTCTACTTCCAAATGATGATGACCGATTTGATCGTCTTCCACTGATTAGCCAATCGTCCCCACTGCTTCTTGAGTTCCGAGACCAACTGCTGTCAGTTCTGTTACTACGGCCACCATGTCGGAATCCATCCTCCTCATCAGAATCCCGGCCACCACCACCCCAACCTCGAGAACCTCTGAAGCCTCTTCGGTCCCTAGAACTTCCACGGAAACCCCGATCCCTGTTAGAAAACCTACCATAGTTGTCGTTTGGAGGACCATCATCTTGCAAAGCAGGCAACTGCAGCACATGAACGAACAACACATATCTCAGTTATCAAGCAGAATTTTTTTGCTGGGAACTCTGCTTGCTCTAATTACGGGATGGAAATATATGCGTGTGTGCGTGCACACGTGTGTGTGTGTATGTGTGTGTGTATGTGAGAGAGAGAGAGAGATCCCATAGAAGCCAAGGTGGTCAAAAAGCTCCTTGTTTAGTTATAAAACAGAGGCAGCTCAAGCGATGTCTTAATTTTATATGAAAGCAGAAATAATAAGAAAATGTGGCCAAATCATAAAACCAACCTTGGTGATTTTAGAAATCGTGTTTCCTGGGGGTGTCTGCTTATTCAGTAGCTCTTTAGCTATCTCCTTGGGAAGATCAAAAACTGCTCCTTGAACCTAAAATCATACAGACAAAACATTGATGAGTTAATTTTAAACAAAGCTTAACCATTAAGATTTAAAAGAAAAACATCTAATTGTTTTGGTTCCAGGTTTTAAAATTAACAACAATAATAATATTAAATATCAATTTTCATAGAAACACACCCTTTCATCAGCAACTAAGTATATTTTTCCAACTTCATCAGCAGCAGCAGGATAAACATCAGATAGAAAACCAGTAACAGATCTGGCAGACAGGAACCCTCTGGAATAATCTGGATCGCGTGTTAATTGCAATGTTACCCATCCCTGCATCATAATGGCAGAGTTTGTGATGAATTATCAAATTTTCCCGCATATACTTCACAGAGATATTAAGAAAAATTAAAATATCAATAAACAGGACATGAAGTGCAAAAACAGCCCAACCTGAAGAAAGGTCGCTGAACTTAATGATCTTTGATTCTTAGGGAATGTTTTTTGCCATGTGGTGCAAATTCGTTTAAGATGAAACTTAGTAAATGAAGTGGGATCTAGTGGAAATACATGTGGACAAAAGGGGTTCGCCAAGTCATCAACCACGTGAAATCCAATGTACATCAGGTTTCTAAATCTAGTTGGGTCAGCAATAAAATCCTGTTCCGCCAATCTCAATATGTCAAAAACCATATCTTCATTAGATCACTTGCATTTAAATTATAACTAACCGACTCAATCAATGTTCTTTTAGGTCTTCGTCTCGCCTTTTCTGATCCTTAATATGTACCCCCCACACTTTCTAACAGGCACCTCCCTAGTCTCCGAATAACATGACCAAACCATCTTAACCTTCTTTCCTTTATCTTATCTCCTATTTGGGCTACTCCTAAACACACTCAAATATGTTCATTCCTTAGCTTATCTTTCCTACTCTTTCCGCACATCCATCTCCACATCCTCATCTCACCAACACTCATCTTATAAATATGTTGCTTATTTGTTACACAACATTTTGCTCCATACATTATAGCCAACCTAACAGTTGTGTCATAAAAATTGCCTTTGAGCTTTAGCAAAATATGTTGTGGATCACTATAAGCACTTCTCCACTTAAGCCATCTGGATCTCTTGGTTCAAGATTCATTTATTATTACACCGGCAAGCAACAAGATGGTTCAAGATTCATTTATAATTACACCAGCTGCCAATCTGACGCAATTCTCCTTTGCCTAGCATGGAACAGGCAATGCGCAAAAGATATAGTGAAAATTTTAATAAATTATAAATATAAATATGTATAAAGTAGAGATAGATGGCTTAACTAGAGAGATGCTTCTAAAGTGTTATGTGACCAATGAATTCCATTCAAGTTGAAAGGAAGTTTTACAAGACAAATGTTAAGTCCGCTATTAATAAAGCTGAATGTTGGGCAACAATGAACCAATATATTCATTGGATGTGTGTGGAGGATGTTGAGGTAGATACATGAAAAGGCTACAAAAGATAAGTTAAGGAACACATCCGAGTGCCTAGCAGTAATCCTAGTAGGAGATGAAGGAAGGTAGATTAAGATTATTTGGACATGTTAAACGGAGACGTAGAGAGGTTGTGAGAAGATGTGAAAGGATGTATATTGAAGGATGTAAAAGAACTAGGGGAAGAACAAAAAACATCTAGATGAAGCTCAACAGAGATGATTTAATCTGGCTGAAGAGTTGATATTCCATAGACTGAGATGGCAGAATAGGATTCATATTGCCAATCCAAACAAGTTGGGATAAGGCATTTTGATGATATATATATATATGCGTGCGTGTGTGTGTGTGGGTGTGCACGCGGGCGCGCACATATGCATGCGTAATAATTAACGATAAGCCAAGACATTCACAGAAAAAAAAAAGTCATGCAGAAATTTCAACCTAAGAGGCTCTTTATTTGACTTGACAAAAACAGTAAAAGAATCGGGGCAAGGAATACAAGCTCAAACAAGTTTACCATACCATTGTCATGCAACAATCTTATGTAATGTGTTGCTATATTTAGTTATGCAATTTTGAAGAAAAGAAAAAATAAATGAATAGATAGTGTAATGTAAATGAATGGGTTAGTGTGAAAACACATGAGACTGAGACCAATGAATTTCCACTAAAAGTTTTACACAATATGTCAACACTTAACCGCGATCCTTTTGCATTTGTTATGGATGAATTGATGATCTGTAATCAAGAGGAGAAAGTCATCCTTGGAATCAAAAGGTTAAGTCAAGGTGAGATAGACTAATCGAATGCAACTTAAGTAAAAAATGGAAACAAAGAGCAAAGAGAGGCACTAGGAAGAATTGAGTGGAAATTTTGAGAAGTAGCTACTTTCTTTACCTTGGCTCAATTATCTATAAGGAAGGAGTTATTTAAGAAAATGTTGCAGAAAATTTAGCTAGATGGGTTAATTGGATAGGTGCTTCTAGAGTGCTATATAACCGAAGCATTCATTGCAAACTTGTAAATTTTATAAGACAGCTATTATGTCAGCTATAACATATGAAAAAAAATGTTTGGCAATTAAGGAGCAACCAATTCATAGGAATGCAGTCCAGATGAGGATATTTTGATGGATGAATGAAAAGATAAAGATAAGATAATAGAGAAACATATCAAATACGCTTACAAGAAGAACCCCCAATATGAGAAAAAATGAAAGGAAGTTGGCTAGATGTTTTGACATGTTAAAAAGGTTTATGGTCCGCTTTTAATAGAGTGGGAGCTGCTACAAGTTGAAGGGTCTACAAGCTAGAGGAAGAATGAAACAATCAAAAAAAGATTTCTAGGTGCATTGGCCACATGAAGATCTGGTTTTTGAACAGGTTAAAAAGCCGCATGCAAGTGTCTAAAGTTCACAGGAACTGTATTTATAAGCATTTTTAGCCATGCCAACCATACAATCTGTACATATACAATTTTTAAAGTTATTCTTGATAATTTGTGTTGGTTTTTTTGATTGATTGTGCATGTAAGGTCTTTATTTATCACGAATCGGTACAGATAAGATGAAATCGATTTGTGTTCTCCGACTTTTGCATATCACAGCATGGTATTTGAGAACAGGAAACCATCTGTGATTTGGTTATAGAAAGGCAGCCCTATAATCTATCTTTCTACACATGCATAATCTGAGTTTCTTTGTGTCTTGTGGTCGGATCAAAAAGTATATGGCTACGTATGATTATTTAATACAAGGAGGACGCTCTTATATGGGGAGCAATGAACTGTAGTTTGGATGGGCCCCCCCAATTAGTTTTTGATTTCTCATCCATTCATATGTAGATGGACAGTGAAGAAGAATATTTGAGTGTGTGTGGATGGGTGGGCGGGATGAAACTTCAAAGGAAAAGCATCTGCATTGGACAAGGGAAGCAGCTGAAAATAACGCCAACAATGTTGACAATCTCTTCACAGACAATGAAGACAAGCTAAAGAATTTGATTGAGACTCTTATGGAGTAATCACCTCCACGAAAAGGGCCTTCTGAACATGGATTGGCTAAGGCAACCACAAACGAACAAGCGATCTATTCATTAAGTAAGGAGCTTAAGACGCTCGAAAGGGGAATGGATGAAATTTTGCAAGGGGAAACACTCGTTTATATACGAAGCAAGAGTTGTTAAATGAAGTGACGAAGATAAAAAGGAATTTATAAGGACTTCCAACTTTGGACCTATGATTATATTTTTGAAAATGTTATCAGGGCAAAGGCCTTTCTTTGATGCCCATGTGAGCGAGACAATGTGTAGTTGCTGATGAAGATGTGTGGCAATTGTAGCTCACGGTTGACCTCATTCGATCATCACCTCTTTAAATTAGCTCTTTACATAAGTGGTTTTGAATTTACTATGTTTTGTGGATTTTTTTTATGTGTTTGGTGATGTTCTTATGGCTTGTAAATCTTTTGAATTTATTGCAACCTCTTTAGACATTCTGATAAATTATTTTATCAATTTACTATGGTTATATTAATGTTTATGGTGGACTTTACTATGGTGTGTTATATAATTTTAAACAGCGATATTTGGACGCCACTATTACATTGGTTCAAAGGTTGTAACACATGCATTTATTTTGCATGGCTGAACTGCAGAAAACAGATTAGTTTTCATTATGTTATTCTCTACAAAAGCAAACAGGAGAAAGCACTTTCTCTGCAGATTTCTGTCTAATTTCTCTGCTTAACCAAACAGCACAAAGCCAGAACTACTCTGCTTTCTTTTCTTTCCCTTTTTTTTTTGTGCATTTTTTTTCTTTTCTCCCAAAATCCAGGTTCCTAACACATCCTAAGCATTTCAAGATTCCCCAACCAGAGAGTAGGTAGGTCAGGCCATGTTACTAGGGAAATAAGCGATCACAATACAATTAAAGCAAGTTTCAACAAATTTCAACTAAATAGCCTATCAAAGAATGCATAACAGAAAAAATTCAAGGACTTATAGAATGAAAATCAGAAGGTTATGCCAGAGACTTACCTGCTCATGACTAATAAGAGACCGAGATGAAGGGGGTTGGGAAAAACCACTCAAATGTGCCAGAGCAGCAGCAAAAGCCCTTGTTCCTTGTTCTTCAATCATTTTTTGTGCAGTTGGGATGAAAAACTCTATGGATTCTGGATGGACCCCATTAAGAGTGGCAATAACTTGCTCAGCTTGAGACTCCAAAACCTCTTCAATTGCTGGTGGGCTAATAAACTCAAATTTGCATCCCACATCACGCTCAAGTGATCTGATAGTTTTCCTCTGACTACTCGTAAACATCAGAATGGCAGAGCCTTCTTTTCCTGCACGGCCTGTTCGACCAGAGCGATGCACAAAAGTCTCTGGATCATTGGGTAGTTCATAATGGATAATCTGAAGAAAGGAGAAAGAGGGCCATGAACTTCTTAACATGAAGAATATACATATACAATGAATATTCAAGACAATAGAACTAATATTTGTAATCAAATATAATGACTAAAATAAGTAAAACATGAAACTAAAAGGTCAGCAATAGCTAAAAGTCAAACCTACATAAGCCAACCAGAAACCCTGATTAAAATGAAGCTTTCACAGGATTCAGAAAGTAAAGTTTAAGACTAAGGAGAGTAACCAGTCTACCTTTGTAAATTATATATACCGTCTAGCTACCCATTTATGTAGAGATTAGACATGTTTTGTCAACCGTATGGTTTCTTTCAGCCTCCTTAAGCACAGGTTGTTCATTCTGAAGATGAACCCCAAGCCAATGAGGGGATAAAAAACTAATTCGAACTTTACAAATGTAAGAAATAAGAACTTCAAAATGGAAACCAGACGATTGGGTTTCTCGTATCAATCTATGAAAATGAAAGGAGTTTCTCATCAAACTTATTAAATGTTTTTCAGGTTAACAAAAGAAGAAACCAATGCCTGTAAAAGCACAGTCGTTTCTGTAAGTGAGATGAAACTCGTACGTCTTTGAGGGATATCATTCAATGTTTTTGGTGGGAATATACTAAATTTTAATTCCCAATAAATGAAGGGATGTCAAACATGATTTTGGAAATCAATAAATTTCATAATATTGACTTGAAAAAATCTGTCAGTTTCTACAGATATGAAACTAAACTTGCCTACAAGATAAAAATACCAATTTCTTAAACACATCTCCTACTACTCTTTGAAAGGTTTCTCCTTTCTCCAATAAAGCATTATTCCAAATACAGTCTCAATCAACGTGTCAATTTCAACAAAACCATAATTTCTCAATGCCCAAGCATGTGAAACTCTCTCCTACTTCTGCTCTCCGCATCTTGTACCCAATTTTTACTCTTTTAAAGTAAAAAAAATAACCATATTAAATATTATTTAGTAATATCCATTTTTCAACTAAATAGTAATAAATAAAAAATGTAAAGAACAACCCATTACTTATGCACAGACTTCACCAAGTATATTTACTAACTTTGCGACATGATTATATTACCATGTATTATGTAACTTTGACTTCTAAAAATTTAGAACTGTAAGACTGCTTGCTACTAATCGTTATCTTTCCAATTCGAGACTGTTGTTTCTGGTTATACAGTGAGTTATGAGTGCATATCAAAGCCTATTATTCTTTTATCATTTCTACGAATATTAACGCATGTTTCTACAGTTAGTATAATGTTTCTATAGAGATCATAAACTTTTTTGCCGATTTTTATATTTAAGCTGTTATACTGCAGTTTAATATTTTAAAAAAGAAAAACTAAAAATAGAAATGGAACTTGATATCGAAACCAAAGTCCACAAATCACGGCCCCAGGTCTTTCAAAATGTAACAATTAAAATTGTATAATTCGTCTTTTCAATAATTTGAAGATCAAGATCCAGAAATTTCAGCCGGTGCTACGAGTCTACGACGCCCTTTTCTTTTCTTTGTTAATAACGCATTTTGTTGTTGTTGTTTTGATGAATGGTGATACCACACCCACATCGGGAATGTCTAAAGTATACCGTCCTTGGAATAAAGTTTGCAACTAAACTTTTTCTTGCACTTACTAAATAGGATTATTAATGACAAGTGCCAGAAATTGTACTCTCAATTTATCACCATGAAAAAAAAATAAAAAATGAATCTGAATGTTTTTCAATTGCAGCCCAATTTGCTCTTTATGAACCACTAGAGAAAGCCAGATTGATGTTAGAGAAAAATTCTAGGCTTCCAGCTTACGTTTCCAGACATTTATGAAAAATCTTCTCAAGGACTTTTATTTCCATGACAAAAAAGCAAAAAAATCTGCTTTAAGTAGCCACAAAGAGAGACAAAATTACTGCTGAATGGAAAGATTACGATGATCTTTATCAGCTTACCAAATCGACATTGGGGATGTCAAGTCCACGAGATGCAACATCTGTGGCAACAAGCACGGTGAATTTTCCTTGTCGGAAACCATTCAACGTTCTCTCTCTCTGATGTTGAGATATATCACCATGCAGTGCCTCAGAAGCAATAATGCTAGTTAAGGCCATTGAGACTTCATCAGCATCCCGTTTTGTCTGTGTGAAAACAATGGTCTTCCCACCCTTCGCATAGACCTGAAAATCAAAATCGGTGTCAAAATCCAACAGAAACCACCGGTAACTGTGACATCTATTTAGATATTCCACATATTCTGTAATTGTGCTGTTTTAAGGAAAAAGATATTAAGTATCAATGAATGTTATTAACTAAAACATTTATAGTATCATTAAACTTCTATTATGACAAAATTTGTTTGATATCTATCAACATAATCAGAATGCCCTCTGAAAAGTATCAGGCCGATCTAAGTTTTTGTAAAATATAAGTACTAAACATTTGAAAGTTGTACAACAAAGTAATAGTATTAAGAGGTAAGCACGCGTAAAAGATCCGCTTGCATGATACTGTTTAAGAGCATACATCTGAAATTAAGACCAAATCAGAAGGAGCTCACAAGTTTGTTTCAGAAAGGTCTAAAACTATGCTTCCACAACCAAAAGAAATGTTTAAATCTCCCAAACCATGAGTGTGGTCAAAGAAAATTCAGAACATTTTTACTCTAGTTTTATACTTTTATTCACCATCTAACGTCAGACAGATGCCTACACAGGGTTAATGCCATTTCTACTCTTATACACATGAACATGCTGTTGAAAAGCCTCATGCACCAGCAATTTGGATCAAGATTCAATAGGGTTCTTCAGTCAACTATATGAGCAAGTCAGGTTTTCTGTTTTGCGAACCTTGAAGAATAAAAGAAAAGGGAACATATACGAACAAAATGAACATGATGTAAAAGCTGGGAAGCCTGTAAATTCAAAACTGACATTTATTATATAAACAAGCCGAAAGGACAAAATGATATTAATAATATAGTAGGACAAATTCTTCCTAAAACTGAAATATAGAATATTTCAACATTCAAACCAGATAATGATTCCACCATATTTTTTATCAGAAAAAAGAATCTTTATACGTTGCAAAAGCTTATTAGTCCGTACGTATGGTGTGGAAAACGTTTATGCAATGATGAATATACATGCATAACATAAATGCAGCCATGCAATTGTTCTATAAGTAGTGCACGAGATCCATGTGCAGGCAATGCTTCCAAGGAGTTACAAAATTCTGAAAATGCACATAATGAAAGGACCTAAGAAAAAGAAAAAAAATTATCAATATATCAATACAAGGAGTGTAAGATGATGGCAAACATTATTGCTAGACATACTTAGGGAACTAAAATGGTTCTGTGAGTGAGCATATGCATCCAAATTAGCTCATTGGAACTGTAAACTCCAACCCTTCCTCCACATGACAAGCATGCATTCAAGAAATAACCTAGCACATAAAACTGCGGAATTATATGAAGGGTGTCAGAAAGAAAAATGAAATTACAGGTATCAACAAATGTAACTGCAGTAATCTCATTATTTAATGTGAATGAAAACAAGTCCAAAAGGATCCATCTACTCATACCGTGATAAGGTCACTAAGAATAGTCCGCTTTGAAGTTGCAGAAGTTGGAATTGCATAAAGCTTGATCCCCTCTGCCAGCTTTTCATCTTGGTCACCAACCTATTGGACAAAAGAAATAAAGTAAACAGTGGTCAGCCCGGGATAAACAACGGGACGCATCTGCTTTACTAGTCTGATTTCAATATTGAATTTGTATCCCAATACAATATGTAAAATATATAGCAATCTTAACATCATTACAAGGTCGGTAAATTCATTGGTAAATCCTCTGTTGTTAAACTCTTACGATTCATTGTATGAATCTTACGATTTGATTCGATTTGACCCTAGATCGATTCAAATCAGTGAAAAAATCGATTTATGTTGGAATCTTACGATCTATACATTGAATGGTACGATTCAAACGATTCAACTCTGCAACACTAAAGAAAAATGTCCGCTTCATTTTATAGAACAATTTCCCTTTTTCTTGTTTGATCCTTGTTTATATAGAAAATAGTACTCTAAAACGATTAAATTAACATAAAGAACTGTTGTTTACATATTTTAGACAATAAAAAGCTTTTTTGCTAAGAGAAATCCCAAAAACGTAATCCTCAAACCCTACTTCTACTGAAATTGCTATGAATCTTACGATTTACGATTCAAAATTACGATTCGATTCTAAGTACCCCCTAACGATTTTCGATTCGATTCACGATTTGACAACCTTGGGTAAATCAGCTTGGGCGAGACGGTGAGGATAAATTACACAAGGACCTTTTTATGGTTGGAGGGCACCGTTGTACTTTCCTCTTTGCTTTTTTGCTGCTACCCTGTCTAGGATGACTACCCTTCGTACATAACTCCCAATATGTTACATATAATGTAATGACCATACTTTTCAAGAAGAAAAAAATAATTACAAGATAGAAACTATCTTCATAACCATCAGAAAATCATAAAAGCAAACTTACTAGACATAGCACAATATTCTCCATATACTGATAATGTAAGTACCGGTTCCCCCTCCCCTGCTTCCTCATCCCGAAATTAAAAATATCAGAGCAATTTGACACCAAATAACTACCTCACTAAAGCCCTTTTTTCTTTTCTTTTTCTTTTTTCCGTGTATGTGTGTGTATATTGTTGTATGAACATGTTTACAGACACTCCACTGACTACCATTTTTCAACAACACCAGCACTACCACCTTGCTCCAGTAGTCCTATTACGTCATTCAACTATGATTGGGTTCCTCAGCCATTACGAAGTAAATTTCACACAGGCAAACAATATTGAACTTTATCATGTGCATAATACATTCTAATTGATAGCAAAGTCAAATCTATGTGTCAGAGCATATTCCAATTACCATTATGCCATTAACTTTCTCAATGAATATTTCCTCATTTATAGCAGGCTCTAGCTCTGCTTTCATTTACTCCATTGATATATGTGTTTTCACAATCAACTTGAATACACAGGATTAAACATGAAACATCATAATGAATAGGGCTCCCAACGAGCTGAGCTAGCCCAACTTGAGCTTGGGCTCACATTAGCCGAGCTTGAGCTCAATAGTTAGGCTCGCCAGCTAAGCTCAAGCTCTGAAAAAACTCATTTACTTAACGAGCCTGAGTCGAGCTTGGGTGGCTCAGCTCACTCATTTTATTGTAAAATATATTTACAATTTTATATTATTTATTGGAAGTAAATAATGTTGTTGATATTTGAAAATAAAAAATTACAATTTATGATTTTCTAGTTCTTTTTAAAAATTATATATGTTGAATTCATGGACTTCGTATTTATAACTAGTAGAATTTTGGCTTATCTGGCCAATAATATTATTGAACCGAGCTGAGCATTAACGAGCCAGCCCGAGTCCAAAAAAAAATTATGAACCTGAGATGAGCCTGGCCCCTATATAAGGTTTACAAGCCCGAGCCGAGCTGGGCAAAGCTTGACTTCATTTTGGCTCGTTTACAGCCCTGGTAATGAAAACTGTAAACAATGTCATCTATATTAGTAGAAAACAATTCCTGGCCATCTTTTAATGTTTCAAGGGGAAGAGCTGTCCACCATGTAAATTTAGAAGCAAAGGAATTTTATAAAGAGCTAAAGAAAGTAAAGAAGAGGGCAAGCGATATAATGTCAGTACTGCCTTTCAACAGTTGCAACAAGAGTCTTACCATTTGGGTAGATTATATATGATACAACCACAAATTAGGTATTGGCTTATGTGATTTAAGTTTCACAAGGGGGAAATTCAAATACACCCTGAGGACCCTAATGAACTATTTTTATCCATTTACCATGCCAATGCACACTGGTCTGGCAATCAAATGTTACTCCACAAGACTCTTACATATATAATATTCATAAGTTGGTTGTCGTGCATCCATATTATAAATTTATGTTAATCATGCCCATTGATTAATCATCTTTATTATTGAGACATCAAAGCATAAATAGTAACACATGGTCCAGGCTCCAACATTGTGCTATGATATATGTTATGATATGTGTGTGTGTGTGTGTGTATATATATATATATCATAACATGAGAATAAAATTTAGTGAACTGATTTGTTGAACTGACCTAAAATAATACACCAAAAAAATAAACAAATAAAAAGTTCAAAAACATTTTGCTAAGCTATAATCAAAACTTAGACTTAACTTGCGCAATTTCATGGAAGATTATGGTAAGAATCAGAAATGATCAATCATATTATCACCTTTTGTAAAGATTACACTATCTCTAGATGAACTCTTGCTTAAGTGCACCCTTCTTGCAACCACGTGAGCATAATCCAGAAGAAAAAAAAATAACAATAGCTTAATACCCAATCATACATGAGAAACATTGAACCACGACACGGACATGTGATGTTCATTTCTTGAACCCCCAAAACTATACACTGCTTAAACAAAATCAGCTGAAAAAATTATGTGTTACAGCGGGAAACTACATATATACTCCCTCCACATTCAGGGCATGGTAAGCCGAAAGGACGTGAAGATGCAAAAATATAACATTACCAGGTCGATTGTCATTGGATTGTCCAAGTATTTCCTCGCCAATTTCTTAACCCAAACAGGCATCGTGGCAGAGAAAAGCATGCTCTGCCTCTCAGATGGAAGCTTCTCTAATATAACTTCAACATCTTCCTCAAATCCAACAGCAAGCATCTGATCAGCTTCGTCGAGGACCAAATACTGAACTTCCCCCAACTTGAGGGTGTTACTGTTAACCAGATCGATTATACGCCCTGGAGTTCCCACCACTACATCAACTCCACGTGAAAGTGCATTTTGCTGGGTATTATAAGAAACTCCTCCATAAACACAAACAGTATTCAGATAAGGTGCGGACTCCTGGATTTCCTTCTCTACTTGTTTCGCCAACTCCCTAGTAGGTGCAAGGACCAAAGCTCTAGGTAGACGACCCAACCGCCTTTGAAAAACAAGAGATGGATTGAATCACGGTAAGAAAGCAAAATTATCAGGGCATTACATGGATATAATAAGATCAATACCTTGAAGGACTTTTTTCTTTATCATCTATGGCAAGATGTTTGATTATTGGGATCCCAAAGGCTAGAGTCTTCCCTGTCCCAGTCTTTGCACGGGCAATGATATCTCGGCCTTCCAATGCAGGCAGTAATACAGCTCTCTGAGTCATTGAAAAAAGAAAAATAGTATTGCATCAGATAAAATAAATAAAGTCGTCCCAAAATGAAAACTAACCTGCGATAAAAATCAGTCAATTTTTTAACATGCGGAATCTTGAAAGGTAAGATACGAAAATATTTTGTAGACTGTCCACAAATTCAACTGAGCAAGACAATATAAATACACACACACACACACACACACACACACACACACATATATATATGTTGAACCCGTATCTATAGTTCGGAAAAATTAGGTGAACATTCAACTATAGATCCATATTATCATAAATATGATAAACATTAGAAAGGGAAGTTACGATCTTATATAGGTATACATGGTATGGAGGAAATAAGAGTGGAATATTCCTCTGTTCAAATTATATGAGGAACGCATGCACATTGCATATGTAGTACAAAAGTGAAAAGGCAATTCTGCCATAAATTAATCCTAATTTGTCCAGCAAAGGAGTAATTCATTCTTAAGGGATATGAATTACAAATTTGAACAGGCGAAAAAGACCCAATAGATGAATTTAAGCATCTGATCTCTCGCACTCCTTAAGATATACGAATAATGTTTGAGTATAAAGACCTCTTGACCGAAACATCCGACTCTGACTACTAGCTACATACATAGAGGATTGATATTTGATGCCCTCCCGTGCTGATGCCAGAATTCCTCGTGAGTCAGATTATTAAGTTCCCTGCTAGATGCCCATGAGAATAGCATTAACATTTATGTTTCCTATCAAATTTAATAGCATAGTACTCTGGGTTAGTTCGAGTCATTAGCCATCATCACCACGCAGATCCCCTCCCAATCACATGGAACACGAGTTATTGACAGTGCGGATTTAGTTTGAGGAATGAAGAAGAAAAGAAGAGAACATCAAATGTTTCACTCATCAGGAACACGAGTTATTGACAGTGCGAATTTAGTTTGAGGAATGAAGAATAAAAGAAGAGAACATCAGATGTTTCACTCATCAGGAAAAAAAAAGGAACATCAAATGTTTCTTGAAATGCTTAAACAGCAAAGTGTGGAATTCTCCTATCAGGTATGATTTTTATGAATAAACAAAACAACAAAACCAAGTTCTAGAAATGTCCAAGCAAAGAAGTAGATATTCATATCAACAACAGCATGATATTTTATTTCTGATATATATATATATTCCAAAACTACAAGTTTAGGATCTCATTGTTACTTGAATTGGGAAAAGGTGTGTAATCCCTCGCTTCTCAAGGGATTCCACGAGCAGCTGCGGTAAACCCAAATTGACGATAGCAAGTTCGTCTTTACGTCCCGAACCATCTGTCTCAGAAACGTATTCGTCGTCGCTCAATTCGATAGAACCCTCTGAGAAAACCCCAAGACCTTTGAAAGCCTCTTCGCTCAGGACCGAGTTTGGCGTTGCAATCGCTGACGGAATAAATGAAGGATGCTGTCTGCTACTCCTTACAGAAAAAGAAGCAGCTTCGAAACCTCTACTGGAGGAGGCCTTCAAACCTCCAAACTGAGGCTTCTCGCATGAAGACAGAAGAGGTAGTAGGGGAGACGAAGATGTCCATCTAGAAACTTCTAGAGATGAAGGAGACTGACAAAGGAATGGAACTCCTAAGATGGAAGCCATTGCGACTGGTTTTCTCTTCCTGCTCTACACTGCTCAGCCACTCTCTTCGTCTCTGAACTCCTAAAAATGGGACTTCTGAGAGATGGCGAAGAGGGAAACGGAGAGAGAGAGAGAGAGTAGCAGTGTAGCGGTAGGATGAGAGAGTTGATGTGTTGCTCGATAAGGCCAGCAGCTCTTTAACCTGAAACGTATGGCCTTACAAACCTCCACCTCGGCCGTTCTTCTTCATATCTATTATATCTATCGGCAAAATCCTCACTCTTCCGCAACACGCTGCTGCGTCTTATATGTTCTTTCTGTTATATGACCAAAATGACCTTGAATAACCTACTCTAATTTATTTAATTTTTCTCTTTTCCTTTCTATTTTTTTATTTACTTTTAATTTTTAGCCATAAAATTATCTATTTTATCTATAAGTGATCACCTCATCATATATATATACATATACTACTTATAAAAGTTAAAGCAATTTTTTAAGTTTTTAGTTAATAAATTTTTATCACGTGTTGTTTTACTATATTATCATTTTTAAGTACAATAATTTTTAAATTAAGTAGTAACTATTTGAGTAATATAATATTAAATCATTGTTTTATTGTCTTTTACTTAAAATTTTTAATAAAAATAAATCTTTGAATTTTTAAATACCGTTTCCTTGACAAATATACCCCTACTTGCTTATATAATTACATAACAATACAATTAAACTCTTCTTTTTAAGAAGGGTTATTTTAGGTTTTATCATAATTTATGTGGGACCTACATACTTTTACAAAACTATCTTATAACAATAAATAGTTCAATTATCATAAATATTTATATAAAATGTATAAAACTTAATTAATTTGACACTTAATTTTATTAATTATTTAGTTCTCTCACATACATCGTTTTGCATCACTAACATGGATCGATGAAAACCCAAGCGTTATTTAACATCGATTCTCCTTCACCCCACCCTGCGTATCATATAAACACACACCGCGATTTCAGTTATTTAATTATTAATTAATACAAGTATCTGTATAACCACTATCATACTTCATCTTCTCTTTTTTGTTTTTGGTAGAACATTGGCTTCCCATTGATTTACTACAACTGCATCTTGCTCATAGCTTTAATCTCTCACATTCCATTCTTAGATGAAACACTTTGTCTTCCCATTTCACATGCTCCGTTCGGTTTCTTCTTCTGCTCTACTTCTTCATCTGTTAATTTCTCTTCGGATCTCTTTGGACCCAAGGACTCCTCTTCATCGAAGTTCATTGGAATTTTTGCGTCTGTTTTTCCACCTACATCGACAGTATATTCTCATTCCATAACTCTATTATTATTAAAATTATGTGGGGTATAGAAGTTCATTTTTTTTCTCTTTCTGAATCTACACATCTTTGTTCTTTTTTATTGTGTTGGTTGTGAGTTGTTTGATCATGGGGTTGTTCTTTCTGTTCGTTCTACTTATTTATGTTATATATGTTTGGTTTTCTTTAATTTTGTAAATGGTGCACTTGATATCCTTGATGGGTTTTTGCATAATTGGATGATATAGTGCGTGTTGTTTGATGTGTTTTCGATTAGCTGAATGATTCAAGAACTATTAAAACGGAAAAAAGGCATTGGAAAGGGATTTTTGGATTGCATGTTAGGCTTGCCTATAGGGATTTTCTTGAACTTCCCCAAAACTATTTAGAAACCCTTGAAGGTGATAGTGCAGTTCATATCATTTATGGATTTTGTTTAATTGGGTTATCTCGGTCACTAAAGGAAAGAACAAGAAAATAGGTTATCCATTGTGAGAAAGGTTGTGGAGGATAATTTGGGTTTTATTAATGAATGCAGAGAGTTGGTATTGGGTTTGCTTTATGGGGTTATCTCATGAAATTCTTGATTCTCTTATTTCTTATAATTGATAACTTCTCTTCTTTCCCTGATTCTAGGGGATTGGGAGGGGATCTACTCATTGATTTGCTTGGGGCATTGAGAAACCCGAATGCTGACAATCAGTTTTTGACGTTCGAATATAGGATTCCGGGTATTTAAGGATCCTCATTATCTTCTTCTTATTCTTTTTTGTTTCCTTATTACAATAATTACTGAATACATCTCAGAGTTATTTATCTTTTTAAATACATCATAGATTTAGTTGGAAATGTCTATCCCATGAATTATTTATGCATCCTTATGGGTTCATTGCACCATCTATACAAAATTTATACTTCGGGAAATGATATTGATGTCTCTATGTCTCATCAAGTAACTATCAAATCATTCAACACATTTTTTTTTGTATTCGTGCTAGTGGTCACTCGACCACTCCCCCATAGGGGAAACGCAGGAATCGATCCCAAGACCCACCCCACCCCACCCTAGCCCTCAATTAAGGGGATGTCCTATCATCTCCCCAAGGCTGCGTTTGGTTACCATCAAAATGTGTTAAAGGAAAAAAGAAAGTGAAAGTAAGTTTCTTGTTGCTATTTGGTTGTTGCAGGAAAATTGAATGATTCTGAATGAAAATCCTGCATAATGTGTTTGGTTAGCAAGAAATTCATAAGAATCCTGAACACAATTTCCTATTATACCCTTCTGATATAAATCATATTTATGCTATAATAAATATTCATTTAGCATATTAAGGCCACAAAATATTATTATAATGACATATAATCACATAAGCAGTTTATATCACATGTGGGACCCACAATAATTATTATAATGATATATAATTATTATAATGACATATAATTATTTTAGCTTGAGGGACAAATTTGGAATAGTGACATAATTATTTTAACTTGAAGGGCAAATTTGGAATAGTGCACGTTCTTGAAGGGTAAATTTGAAAGTTATAATTATATTAAGTACACAAAATATTATTATAATGACATTTAATTATTGTAACTTGAAAGGCAAATTTGGAATAGTGCATTTTCATTTTCCTTTGATGTAAAATCAGACCATGTGAGCGAAAAAACAAAAGTGGCCCTTTTTGGCCAAAAGTTTTCTTAAGAAAACTGTGGGACTCACATTCTTTTCCTTTCCTTGCAAACCAAACATCCAAAGGAAAAAAGAAAAGTGCATTTTATTTTTCCATTGACGGTAACCAAACGCAGCCCAAAGGACAGGAGGACATTCAACGCATTCTTAATTAAGAAATTTCACTTCGAAGAGACAAAAATATCGCCAAGTATTGTATGCTGAGAAACTCTTCCAAAGTAAAATTTTCAATAACAGTCTTTTATTGAAGGCACCCAATAATGAAATTCGCACAGAGACAAATTAATTTTTAACTTCTATTTTTTACCACTTGATTCAAGCCTTTTTCTGATGAAGCTTTACGAAAGTTTGTTGCTTAACTTGGGAATTTCTCTTCCATGCTAAACCATCAATCTTGCATACCCTTCAATCATCTTATCTTTTCTTTTCTTTTTTCGTTTTTCCTATACCGAACTATATAGTATTTGTGTATCCTTTTGGAATAATAAAGAAGGATGAGGGATAGTTCTTGATTTAATGAGGGAATAATCACTATTTTAGTCTAGATATATATATATATAACTTATCTGAGGACAAAATGGACTAATATATGATTGAATAATTTCCATCCATGAGTAAGATGGAGAGTAAAGATAGGGGAGGTTAGTGGGTGTTAGATATACTGAGGTGACATATTTTTTTATTTTAAGAAAAAGACAACGAAGGTATTTGGTATTATATTAAACCTCAAGGGAGGTGTAATCAAACCTACTCTTTACTTACTAAAATAACCTTGTATATGAAATCATTGTTTTTCACCCTTTACAAATAAAATAATATTCAAATGACAATGTTGATCATTTTAATAGAAAAAATTGATGAAACGTGGGGCTAGAAATATAGCTACTGCGTTTTATAACTGGGAACAACAATTAGTGGGAATCGGTACTATCAGTGCACATCAAGAAAAAAACTAAGGATTCAATGATGTAATGTGATGCGGTTGTGTGACTGCTCTATTTATCATTTAGTTCAATTTTTATTTTAGGTTTATTCGATAAAATTACATTTCAATCAAATAAATGTCTCATTGCAAAAAAGTGAATTTTTTTTAATCATTAGTATTAGAGTAATAATTAAAGTGAATGAGAATAATTATATACGAAGATTTAGCATTTGAAAGGGATATTACGCAATATTATGATAATTAATTACAAGGTTTGATTATATTAAAGTATCATCACATTAAGTTTATCATATGCAACGCACGTGCACTCTTACTAGTATATATATATAACATCTTTTAATTTTGATAACTAATTTATAATTATAAAAAAATAATTGCAAAAGAGTTTAGAATCTTAAAATTAGGAAATTTTATTGTAGTAAATCTTATTTGTTTTAGTGATTGACATATGCAATGATGCTGATATAAATTAGACGTATGAGTACATCTCAACTATTATTTTAGGACCTATACAAGCAATTGATATATAATTATCTGAGTTTGAGCTATGCAACAAGTAGGACCTATACATAAATTATTATAGGAAATTTATACAGCATTGCTATTGTATTAATATGCCTAATTGTAATAGCATTGCTGTTGTATTTATAGTAATTCATGAATTATCGATTGTAATAGCGTTGCTGTTGTAGTTACAGTAATTCACGAGATTAAGGAGATATACTAGCATTGCTGTTGTGTTTATAGTAATTCATGAAATTAAGGCGATAAGAAGATATAGAAGACATTGATGGTGCAGGATTTGTAATGGATAATATTTAAACAATCTTTAATAGATAATATAAAATTCACCAATACAATTGCTCTGCCAGAGATAAAAGTCCAGATAGTCTGTCTTAAGATAGCCTAAACCATCACGCAACCGTTCTATCAAGAGCGTTTCTTCTCAAACGTGACATGCGAATAAGACAACGAAACAAGGCAAGATAAGAGGATATTGAAATAGGTGATGTGTCAAATAGAATGCTTATCTCAGCGCAAGAAACCTCAGAATTTGAGTGATTCGGAGTCTATAACACATATTGAGAGTTATACATGCATATGACTGACTCTCCCCTTTCTCTTTCAATGTCTTTACTCACTGTTGTCTTTCAACTTTGAATTTTTTAGATTGGATTCCATTAGAGGGTATACTTTGCTATTTATAGGGAAATCATCCTCTTAAACCATGACAAGTGTCAGTAAAGTGTAAAGATGTGATTTTAAAATATCCCCATGCATTAAAGTATATCTCAAAGGCTACGTGTATTTCAACACGCATAAGTTATTTCCATAAAGTGGGGTGAGTTACTTGA
The DNA here is from genome assembly GCA_031762675.1 of Pachysandra terminalis. Classification (NCBI taxonomy): domain Eukaryota; kingdom Viridiplantae; phylum Streptophyta; class Magnoliopsida; order Buxales; family Buxaceae; genus Pachysandra; species Pachysandra terminalis. The sequence goes on from JAUPMG010000006.1 coordinate 18,224,983, forward strand.
ATATGTAAACTTGTTATATGATAGGTTGCTTTAGATCTAGAAGATCAAGGATCGAGCGACACGTGTGACATCCATAAAGATCTAAAAAGCAATGTTTTCATTCTTGCCGCCATACTAGATAAGACAAAACCCCCTTTAGATAAGTTATACATCAGATATTATAAGTAGCTGAGGTTTTATCACGTGCTGTTCATTTTAAGGAATCTATCTCAATCAATTTTTAAAGTAAATGAGTTACTTAAATGCCATAATACCTCTCTGAACTTCATTCATCTCGAGGGAACTCCTTTTGGCGGTTATCTATCTTTCTTCGAAGGAAGTCAAAATAACTACATGTATTTACAAGGTGACCAGTATATTCTCGAATTACCCATATAAAGACCTTAAATTTAAGTTTCTCAGCAGTTAATTTGTTTTCATGATCATTAGTCCCTATAAGGAAGAGTTGTCTTGGAATCCTTCAAGACTTATAGTTTAAGCAACCAATTTGAGTGACTTCAATTCAAATTTAGTTCAATCAGAAGTACATATGTTTCCTTACAAACTCCTTTAAAGTAAAGTATGAGAGAAAGTCCTTCAAAGTATGTGGTAAACCATCTTTAGGAACGATTTCCTAGAGATTGTGTAAATTTGACTTTGAATTTCTTTTCACGAAGGCTTGCTTCAAAGTCAAGGTATTTTATCCAAAACATTATCCGAAGCCAATTCCTAAGGACGAATAAGAGTGACTTCGAACTTTACTTCGTAATTTTAGCAAGTCTAAGAGTGAATGGGGGGTAATAAACCCATATCTTTGTTATTCGAAGGGGACAAAATCCTTAGTCTTTTTTAGGGTGACTAATCTTTGAGTTCATCATCTGAAGGTGGTTAGCCTTCGAGTTCACCATTTGGAGGTGGTTTAGCCTTTGAGTCGAACTTTAGTAGGAGGGAAGATGCCTCCTCCGTAGTTCCTTTAAGACAAAATGTATTAAGTGGTCAGTTTTAGTCTATGGATATGATTCGAGGGCGACTTCTAAGTTAGAAGGCATAAAATGTGCCTTCGAAGGCTCATCCTGAGGGATTATCTTTGAAGCATGAAATAAAGGAATAAAATCACTCAAAGTCTCTTATTGGGAATGAATAAGTGTGACTTCGAGGATTTATTTGAAGTTTCATACGTTTAAGGAGTTTATTAGGGGTAGCATACCCCTGTCTCTATCCTTCGAGAAGGCTAACGTCCTGTACTATAAGAGCATCTCCAATCGTCCCCTTAAAATTTCCCCATATTTGGGGGTAAGTTTCCTTAGAAACTCAAATTTGGGGAAGACATCTCCAATCATCCCCCCTAAAATTTCCCTCAAAACTTTTTAAATATTCCAATTTTGTTCCAAAAGTCTATTTTAATGACTGTTTGAAAGAAAATAGCCGTTGGGCTTTCCAAATTAAGTTTTTTTTTTTTTTTTTTTTTTTTTTTGGGGGGGGGGGGGGGG
>JAUPMG010000006.1:18226461-18252410 GCA_031762675.1 Pachysandra terminalis
CCCCCCCAGACGGAACGATTGTAGCACAGTTTTAAAGATTTTTTCCCCAAATTTGAATTTGGGGGAGGGGATGAGGAACGATTGGAAATGCTCTAAGGAATACGAACCTTTAGTCCTTTGATTACTTCAGGGATGGTTAACTTGCGCCTTTTGAACCTTGGACACGTGGCATTATTCCATGAGCCGCTTTTTTCAGAGTTTGCTTTTGAAGAAGCTTTCCTTTTCAATGATAAGGACAGTCAAATATCTTTGAGTCGTTTCAAATATCATCTTTGTGTCAAACGGTCTAATCAACGTGCAACTGTTGTTGACAACGCATGTAAAGCGATATGGTGGCAAGTAATTGCTTTATCAAATTATTCAGTGTATATGGCCATACCCAATAAACGTACACGCACATACGTAAGATAACACCACGGATTTAGTGGGATTAATTAGGCCTCCTGATCACCAACATCTATCTAAACTAACCATTCACAACAGGTTCTAATACAATTGAGTATGGGGGGACTTTAGTGAAAATATAGACCTTCATCTCAACAAAAACAACACTTATTTCAACCCGATGTCCCTTTTTGGGGTTGTAGGCATGACCTCGCATGTATGGACTATATTCTTATGTCCCATGTTGATTGAGAAGTTAACTAAACTAACCAAAAAACTTGTACGTCACTGTGTTTTATATGGAAAACTTATTTACCCAATTATGGGATCACAGGATTGTGTGTGTGTGTGTTTTGTTAACAAATTGAAATAAGAAATTTTGATAGCACATCATACGTACACCTAAGAAAGGTGTTTGATTTAGAAGAAGTCCCAAAGCGGAGTTGAAGTATTGTTTAATGTCTACATCCATTTGCATCACATAATGTTCATATATAGCGGGGTGATGATGACCAGGTATAATTCTGTATAAAAGCTTTATATTATTTGAATGTAACATCAAAGCACATATCATATAGGAAAGCTTTCTTGAACATAACGGCTTCATGTAGAACAAGTTACGAGACAATAAAAGTTGCCGAGAGTGGGGATTCGGCAGCGAAAGTTTACTCTTGGTTTATGTGTATCATCTTAAGACTGTGTTTGATCTGTTAAAAGATGAAGGAAAGAAAAGCAATTGTTTTTTGTTTATTTGGAGGAGAACAAATTGACAGGATTTTTTCTCTCTTAAAAATACAGTTAATTTTAAAATATATATCTTCCAGCCAGCTAATTACAAATACACATTTTTGCTAAAAGAGTTTATTTTATTTTCTTTATGTTTCTGGCCAACCAAACATAAATTAATGATATAAACTTTTATCAGGATGTGTTTGGTTAGTTGGAAAAATGATAGAAGTGAAAGTGAAAGAGCACATTATTTTCTTTCCATCGTTTCCCTTTCAGTTTGTGGGAAAAAATTTTGAAGGATTTTTCATTCAAAATATAACACTTTTAGAGAAATGTTTTTCAATCAACTTATATTTTCCAATGAACCCAACGCATAGATTTAGTTGAAAAGTTAGTTTAATTTTTTTAAGGCTATGTTTGAATGTCAGGAATAGGTCGGAAAGTTTGTTAGAAAAGTAATATGCCAGAAAGTAACATGTTGGAAAGTGAAATTTAATCTTTCTGGAAGCTGTTTTGCTACCTCAGGAAAACGACAGAAAATCTTGATTTTGATGTTTGGTTAACAGGAATGACCAAGAAATTTTTTTCGTCTACCTACATTACCCTTCATTGTATAAGTATTTTTTTTAATAAAATAAATACAAATTAGGTATAGGTAGACGAAAAAACTTTTCTTCCACCCTGTATCTATGGAAGAAAAGTTTTTTCAGCTTCCAGTCTTTAGCAAAACAGCTGCACATATGTTACCTTCCATGTGTCTATGCTTAATAGAAACATTCCAGTCTTTTGCAAGTAAAGTATGAATGTCAAACAGTAAATTAAAATAGGGGTCTTCAAGGTCTTGTGTAACAACAAGAAAATTTAAAGCTTTAATATTAAGGTTAAAAGGGCAATTCATTAAAACTTAATTAAAACTCAACATAATATTTAGACTCAAACTCAAATTAAGTAAATTGGGTATAACATAACTAAGCCAAACTAAAAAGTTATAATTAAAGAATAAGGTTAAGAAGATAATCTGAAATAACTGGACCTATAAGCCAAACTGAAACTAACTACTTCGAAAGTCCAATAAAATGTGACTTAACTTATTTAAATAATATATTAAGATTCATAAGCAATTTAATTAAATTAATGAGGACTTAAAAGTAATAAATAATTAGAGTTAAAATGAATAGTTGACTTGGTCAAAACTCCAAATTTGCTGTCTAGGCCTAAACCATATATATATATATATATATATACATATATAATGAAGTTAACTATAGTAATAATAATAAGGTTAAATAATAACCCTCAGTTAACATTAATCACATATTAATTATAAACCTTTATCTATAAACTTTATAATTAAAATCCTAGAAAGACTAGAAAACCAAAAACTCCTTACAACATTATAACTCAATAGGTGTGAGAACCCGGAAAAAATTTTAAAAATTTAAGACAGGGGTATTTTAGTAATTTTAGTGTCATGGTAAGGCCACGAACAAGAAATTTCAAAATTGCCGTCGACGCAAAAGTTTGAATTTATATATGATTATAAGTTAAACAAAATAAGAAAATGTATTTGGTAACACCTAAAATGAGTATTACCTAGGTTGAACCATAGGAGGAACAAGTAACTTCTTGTAGAAGCTAGCAATACCCCAAAGGAAATATACCCAGTTGGACTTTAACAAAATCATGAAGTAGCTTCTTAAGGAAGCTAGCAACACCACAAGAATGTGTTCCCAATTGGACCCAAGTGGCCCTTTTGTTTCTTGAAGAAGCTAAGTGAGGAAAGAGATTGTCTCTTTCCTTATGCAAAAATTCTGGTTTTAGAAGAAAGGGAGAAAAGGGAAAACGTTGAGAAAAAGAAGAACGAAAGGAGAAGAAGAAAGAGGGGAGATCGTTGGAGAGAAGAAGAGAGCTTGGATGCACGAGGCTCGAGAAGAAAGAATTGAAGAAAATTGCTAAGAAGAAGATAAATCAAAAAGGGATATTGTGCACAAAGAATCCCAACAAAGAGTAATCTTCAGCAAAACAGGTAAGTAATGGTACTAGCCTAAGAGAAAGTTAAAATTTTTGTATGGTTTTTGATGATTTGATATACATGATTTCAAATTTGTTTATACTTTGATCATGTATTATGAGATCCCTTGCATGGGTAAGAATGTTAGAGTGTTATTGAATAAATTGAAGAATGTTTAAATTGCTAAAGCTGCAAGTGTAGATTGCTAAAACAGAATTCAAAACGATTTCTGGGCTACTGTGTAGCCGGCGAACGATTGAAATTGTCGATCGATCGCCATTATCAATCGATCACAGGTCGATCGATCGATCGACAATCTGAAATATCAACAGAGATGGATTTTTGGTGTCCAGATCTCTATTAGAATTGTGGTTTTGTGGTGGAACTTTTGTATGAGAACACTATTGAATGTGATGATATGTTCTAAGAAGGAAATGCATGTTTTAGCATAATAAAATCTATAAAATACTTACCTATCTTTTACTGTTCACAAGTGTGACTGTATTCATACTTAAGTATTGTGTTCGTGAAATAATGATAAGGTAGGGACACTTGCGATGTCCAGAAGCATAGGTTAGGGATGTGTAACCCAAACCCCTAGATGCTAATATGAGAATACTGATTAGTGGAAGTTAAATGATCGAGATTATGTTATGAAGGATCATGAAGGGAATTAAGAAATGGTCGTAGCCCTCGATCAAAAGGGAGAACTGTGGCATGATGATTCATACGTATTAATCATCTTGTGTTGATTAAATGGAGCTTACCTACATTATATATATACTATCATATGTCGAACTGTCTACATTATGAATTGAGTAAAGTATATTGACAAATCATAATATATTAGGATGTACTGTGAACCTATAACCATACTACATGACACGTAGCAAACAAAGAATGAGATAATGAATTATCTAATCAAAATATACAGAAATAAAGTGATTGAACATATTATCTGTGACTTGACTCCCCGCTAGTGAGCCTAGGTTTATCATGGTGTGGACAAGGTAACAGAGTAAGTCCTTGGGAAACACATGATTGATGTTGGTCGTATCAAGTATGGTCTCCAGTGTTGTTACATTTGGGTGAGGGATCTGCTATCCCAAGAACCCTTGAATTATGTGTGAATGTGTGAACAATAGATCTGGCCGCAGTTGTTACCCCCACCACGAAGGGATGTTTCACAGTAGTGATACCCTTGGACTTTGGGGGTGCTTCACAGTAGTGATGCCGTAGGAGATGCTTCACAGTTGTGATACTCTCGTCCTCGATCCATGATTTGTCGGCGTGGGTAGTGGGAGTTTGTCTTCGACACTAAGGAGATATGTATCCTTATGTCGTTGTGGATATTTGGTACATTATAGAGGATCTTTATATATTTTTGTGAATATGTGAGGTCCCATATACTATGAAAGAAATTGGAAAGTTTCCACTGATAGCATGATGCCGTGAGATAGATACTTGCGGAGGGATACTTGTCTTCTACATAACGAATAAAGATTTGCATATGTCTGGTGTGAATTTCTGACACATACAAACGCGTGACATGAACTTCCGAGGGTTGCGAATCCCTTAAAAAACTATATAGTAAACATATGAGAATACGTGGAATCACTTATAGTCGTAAATGTTAGGCATTGTTTACTAGACTCTTGAGATTGGATTCTTCTTGACAAGAAGACATTAAACAAAGGCACTAAAGAAGGTACGAAAGAAATGTATGGTCGCTTATGACGGGCACTAGTTGTTAGACCATTGTGGTTGGGTTCTCCTACGTATTGTTATCATGTAGTGAGCCCATGTTACTGAACTCATAATATTGATTCCATGATTGGATTAATTGTTATGTGATTTGTATACATGTTATTGAACTCATGATATTAATAGCATGATTACATGGAAACTTGATTATGTGCATAATAGTAAATGCATAGCATTGTTTGCATGACCATATGAAGAACTGTTTATTCTTTTATGTTAGTACTCTTTACTTGCTGAGCCGTGTAGCTCAAGCCTTCGGCATAACATTTTTCAGGTCATATGTTTCTACGTAATGGGCCTCCAAATTGGGCGTATGTTTGAGAGGATTACGACGATGATCGACGAGATCATGGGTTTGTGTTATGGGAGCTTTGTATGAGTTCTAAATGTGTACTTTTGTATGGTGATTTTTGAGTTGTACTTTGAGATTGTACAATTGGGACTGTATATGAGAACTTATTACTGAATATCTATTTTGAAGATTATTTTGGGCATTCCTTTAGTTTAAATGCCAGACTGATGTATTGAGAATTCAGGTTATCGATCTTTTATATTATTCTGCAGTTTATCTTAAATTGTGATAAATGATAATTGTTGTTTTGAGGATTGTATGTTGGCTTCCATCCTCGCGTATGATATTAAGGAGATTATTGACATTGAAGGGTGAAGGTCATGCCTTGGCGTTCCAGACCCCACTTGTGCTGACACGTGTGCGTCTGGGAATGCGGGGCGTGACAATAGGATAACCCATTATCCATAGAACCTTATAAGATAAACCTTAACGAAAGGATCTAAAACACTTAATGGAAGATCAAATTCGTGGAGAAGCCTTAGCATGAGAAGTAGGAACCCCGAAAACACCAGGAAGAAGAAGAATGAACCCTAGGAGAATTCTACAGCAAAACATTGTGAGTTTTCTTTCATTGTCTTGCGTATTTACTTTTATTTTATTGTTATGACCATGTGAAAGTTTGATTGAATGTAATAACCCCTTTCCCATAATCTTATGATTAAAACTTGTAATTCCTTTGGCAAGTTTGATTGAATGTAATAACCCCTTTCCCATGATCTTATGATTAAAACCTGTAATTTTAAAGATCAAACCAATCTCTGTACACATTCACGCATGAACTATGAGTCAAATCCAGAAAATTTACCTTAAGAAACCAAGAAACCCTTTTGAGATTATTAAAAACCCAATCCAATACTTTAGATCACAAATTCGAAGCACCCTTGAGTTATAGGAACCTTTTGGAAGAAGTCCAAATCAAAATTAGCCCATAATGTACTTCGGCGACTACCCACGGCGTGCCGACTATGCATCGAGCCCCATACCCTGTGAAAATGCTCATTGGTTTTCACGCAGAGCCCCTAACTCGATGCGCCGAGTGTCACAGTAAGTAAATTAGGTCCCTGGTTTTCACGCCGAGACATATTTCGATGCGCCGAGATATGCGTCGAGCCTCTGTTTTGACCAAACCCAGAATACCTTCATATCATACCTTCCGGCGACCTTTTGATCATGCTGAGACACACGCCGATATATGCGTTGAGCATGCGCCGAGAGCCATAATGACCAATTTTGAACCCTAAACCTTTGGACACTTAAATTAGACCTAATCTACTTAATTTACCATGATATTAGACCCTAGAATTAAACCTAATAACCCAAGACCATTCCAATCAAGTTCTAACCAGATCTAAACTGATTTTAACCAATTAGTGGCTTGGATTAGGTAGTAATATTTTGAGATACTTCAAAGACCAGACTCCTGACCATTCCAGCTATACCTTACCCTCTTGTTATGCATGTCTACGTACATAAATTGAATAATAATCCAATGACTATGTATTTCCACTGTTTATGTGATTATGTGTATGTGAATGGAATGCCTTATTAATTATGAATACATACATCATTACTGCTTTTATGATTATTTTATGTATACGGATATTCTTGCCTAAGATGTGAACTTATACATTATTAATTTAGAATCATGTGAATGTGCTCATGTTTTTGCTGATTTGAATATATGCCTATGAGACATTGTTTGTGCTAATTAATGATCTAAATATATGAGTTGCATTTGGACTACCCTGCTGTGATAGCAAGGTCAGAGACCCTAAGCCTTTGATGGGATCGGATTACACTTGAGACTTGACTATTTTACCCATTTTGTCTTATGGTTGGACTATGTTATATTATAATGTGTTGAGGGATTGTACATCCTAATATACCAATTTATTTGTTTGCTCCCAAGGTGAGGGTTATATCTTTGCATGGTGAACTCAACAGACTTGTGGAAAGATGATAAGGTGAGGGAATGTTCAAGATTTGATGTCCAATATCTGAAGCATATACCTTTCTGTTAGTTGTTAATTTGTATGATTCCTCAAGAAATTACAATTAGAATTCTTTGGAGTATTACTCATGATCACAAACAAATGGGGGAATCGTGCCCTCTACGTCGAAACTCCTTAGAACTATGATGCGCACATGGAATATCTTAACTTGAGAGTGGCCCTATATGGGGGGATGGTTCGAGAAGACATATTCCTCAAGGAATAGTTGATCATATGGGAACTTACATGATTAACATACTTAAACACTACTTGCATTTCATATTGTTTGTTGACATTATTGTGAGTATCTTGTGTATGAAACACTTGATCTAATTTTGCATATAGAATTAAGATTTGTGATGTGAACCATTATTTCATATACCAAAGCGAGATTGGGAGAGAAACACTTGTTATTTAATTTCTGTTATGATTATCATTATTTATTTTATAATTTTCAGATTATAATTATTTTATCTATCATATTGTTTGTATTTCACAACTTTGGGATTTGAGTAAATACCTTGCTTTGAAGGACTACTCATCCAGGCTTTCCAGCTTATGTATGCTTATTTATATTTTTCAGGAATCAAGTAGCATAAGGAGAGCTTGGGATGGGACTAGAATTGAAGAAACAATAGATGGATTTTGTAGTAGTTTTTATTTATAGATTCATTAAATCAGTTGTAATAAGACTATATTATGTATTTTTACTTAAGTATATCTAAAACTATTATTGTTTACTTCCACTTATGTTGTGATTATTTCTTTCCACTCCCATGTTTTATTGGGGTGAGAGTTACATACTTTACTATTGGGAATATCGATGGTCTCAATGGTTTAGGACGTGACATCTTGTGTCCCTTTTAGGACAATATCAACTGCCGCGTGAGAATCCATTTCAGCTTCAAGATATCTGTATCCTTGTTCCCATGCTAGGCGTAGTCCGTCTCTAAATGCTTAGAGTTCCACACATATGGATGTGGCAGAGCCAATGTTTCCTGCATAACCGAGCAGCCAGCATCCTTCGTCGTCCCTAAAGAGTCCTCCAATGCTAGCATCTCCTGGATGGCCTTTTGCTCCACCATTGGAGTTAAGCTTGATCCACCAATCTCTCGGTCTTTCCCATCCATAAACATAGAATTCCTTTGCTTTTATCCTAATGGTTTTAGATATTTGTTGACTTTCAATAACCTTGTTGTTGAAGATAAAGTCATTTCTATTCAGCCATAGAAACCGTAGAGTAAAAACAAAAGTAATATTCCATGGTAAATCATTTCATAAATGTCGATGTGTGCAATTTGAAAGAAGCCAATCCCAAAGGTTGTCAGAGAAAAAGTTTTTGACTTCGAGTACAAATTTTTCCAAACCTCCTTGGCCTTAGGACAATCACGAAGGATGTGAAGTGTTGTTTCAGTTTGATTGTTGCATCTAAGACAGAAGGGGTTGGGAGAGAGGTTCCACTTATGGAGACCATCTTTAGATGTAATACTGTCACGAGCACATAGCCATATAAATTCTTTAATTTTGAGGTATATGGGTATTTTCCAGATCCAACTCCAATTCTGATTTTCCGTGTTAATAGTTTGAAGAGTATATGCACTTTTGACCGAGAAAGTTTCATTAGAAGACCCTCCCCAGATAATCTTGTCTTGAATGTTAGATACAGTTGGGAGGGGAATTCCTATAATCTTTTTGCCCATCGCTTCACCAACTGTCTCAATGATATTTTTTTCTGTTCCAGCTACCTCTCTGATCCATGAGTTCACACACTTTAACGTCCTGATTTATGACATTACTGTTTTGGCTTAAAGTGTCTTGAAGGGTGAAATTGCCTAACCATTTTTCTTTCCATATATTTATGGTTTTGCCATTTCCCACTCTATATTGCATACCCTATTCAATGATTTTCACCCCATGAAGAATACTTCTCCACGTAAATGAGCAGTTTCCTTTTCTTACACATTCCAGTAAATTTTGATTGTGAAGGTATTTAGCATTCAGAATTTTAAACCACAAGTGATCTTCTTGTTTCAGAATTCTCCAACAGATTTTCGCGAGGAGCGTTGTTCATGTTTCAGGCTTTTCTGATTCCCAACCCCCCATATTCCGACTATCCAAACGGACCATTAAAGAAATATTTTTCAATGGACTTACATTTTCTAATGACCATATAAATAGATTTAGCCGGAAAACTGGTTTTCATTTCGTTTCCTACCGATTCTAGCCAACCAAACACAGCATTAGAAAAGAAAAAGAGTATTTTGGAATTTAAGACACAAGACACCGCGTACTACGGACCCACATTACAAAGGTGCAGCAATGCATCCGCATCAGCCTCTACCTTCCAAGCAAACTATACTTATCGGTTCCTTCGCCGAAATGAATCCGTTTTCGTATCCTGTATAACACGGCGCGAGTTGAAGCCGCCCTCCTTTTTCTCCTGCTAAGCGCGCTTCTTTTTCGCCTTCTCCTCCGATTGTGCAGATCAACCGCCGTCAAGTCGTTCTGAAGTCGATTCCTCGACCCAACAAGCTTACTAGTGAGTATAAACCAAGGCTTTCTTTCATTTCCCCACCACCCTTTTGCTTTGATTTCCCTATTTTTTAAATTAATTTTATCTTATGTTATTTTCATTTATCATTTTTTAGGAAAGATCATAACCCTAATTTCGTTCTTTTTTCACATTTCCCACTCTTGTTTTTTCCATTTCTCATACCTAGATCTTTATTACTTTTTGGTATACAGTTTTTTTTTTTTTTTGATCGGTTACTCTTTGGTATACAGTTGATGACCCGAACACCAGTTCCTCTTGGGATTCATCCCACCATATTCTCCTTCATCTTCCTCTTTTTTTGTTTTTGTTCATTCCATTTTATCACACGGATTTGCTTACTTTTAAGTTTTAATTGCTAAGGGGATCACAGGAGGAACGAAAACCCGCTGCCCTAATGAGCCGGAAATTCGTTTGTTTCCGGGACTGAGGGGCGGGGAAATTATTGGATTAGGGATTAGGGTTTCCAATTTTGCAAAAAATTGAACTTCTTCAATGGAGATCGGCGGGAATCCATACGATGAAGTAAGATTTGAAGCTGAGTGCAAGTAAAAACAGTTATTAAGAGGTTAGTCTTCCTCTTTGGCATTTAAATGAAAACTAAAGATCCTCGTGTCTGAACTTAATATTTTTTGTGATCCCATTTCAGGATTTTCTTGTTGCTTCTCCTTCACTGGCGGGAAGTTGTGATTCCCTTAGGAGAAAATGGCGTCACTCTACTTCATCATCATTGCTTTCCCTTGCACTGTTGGAGCCATTCTTTTGGCAATTTTTCACATCTACAGACACCTTTTGAACTATACTGAGCCTACTTATCAGAGATATATTGTTCGCATCATCTTTATGGTTCCGGTAATCTCCTCCTCCTACTCCTTTTACGATGATGTATTGGTTACTTTTGTTTTGCACTGGCATCTGAACATAAGTATTTCTTCCCTCCAAACTTTACTTCATGGATTGGAATGTGATAGACAATAGTAACTGAAACGGATGCGTTATGAAATCCTTCAGCAATTTGTTCTTTTTATCTGTACTCATTCCATCTGGATCAATATAGTGCAAGTTCTAGGGTATTCTGGAGTATGAAGTTTTTGTTGGTCTACTTTGTTGTCTGAGACAGTGACACTGGCGGTGGATTTTCAGGTCCTACGGCTAGCAGCATCAGATAGGATATTCTATGCTCTATAGGAAATGCTGCATTTTTATGTTGTAATCTATTACTTCTATGAATGGATAAGAAACATTATCATATACATATATATGTTTTTTTTTTTATCAAAGGGATAGCATATATTATATAAAAAGGTGAGAGAAACACCTCAAGCTGTACACCAACAGTACACCATCATATACATATATATGTTGTCATGGAGTTATATATTTGCGTGTATTTATATTGTATGTGGAATGAATCTTTGGAACCTATTTATGTCTATTAACTTGGAACATCTTTTTTGTGAGTTGGAAGAATGAGAAGTTCGATAGAGAGACGGAAATTGGCTTTGCGACATGATTGGAATAATAAATGAGATGGGTTACGAAACATCTAATATTTTTCTGTAATTTTTGTATTGTTAAAGAAACAAGATCATTTAAGGATGGAATTGGTGCTTTTTCTTAAGTACAATTAGGTTTAGCTTTGATTGAAAGTATGGACTGGTCATTTTAGCCTTTGCTTGGATTTGCTTCCATATCATCCCTTATTTAGTTGTCAAAGCTTTGCTTGAAATGTCTGATATTGTTTTAAACTTGTATGGGGGGTTCTCTATGTATTTGGGTATAGTCTGCTAGATTCTCTTATATTATATTAATACAATGCCTTTACTGATAAAAAAAAAGTATTGGCCTTTTTTCCTGATAAAAAAAATAAATTAGGAGAAGCAAAAAAAGCAGTTTTGTGCTTCAAGTGAAAAGTAAAGAAATATTGTTTCTCACTTGAAGCAAGAGATTTGCTTTTTTGATTCTTCAAAAGTACTTCATTAATGTGAAACCAAACAGTGACTTTTTCTTTCAAAGGCACAATTTTGCTGCCAAAATCATAGAAGTACTTTTGAAAAGCAAAACCAAACAGATTCCTACTTAACAGATCATCAGATTTTAAGGATTATTTTATGCAAGTGTTACAGTGTTAGAATGATTTGAATTTCTATGGATGAGTTCATTGGTATATTGAACTGTTATCCTCCTTTTTTCCGATAATTTTTGACTATAGATTGATCTAACCTGACTTATTCTGTGACTGCTGTAAGCTATTTAATGTCTTAATTGGTTAATAATCTGTTTGCATTTTTTTTTTCCTAATAAACAAATGCATTTTTTTATTAAAGAAAGAAAAGAGACAGTCCCCCTGTTCATGTTGCATGTACAAAGAAACTAGCCCCACAAAAGCAGTGTGATGGCTGTATTCATTTACCAGAAAACATTAGATTCCCAATTCTCACAAAAATACCAGAGATGCACTCCCCTTAAACTTATAGGTCATAGATGATCAATGGTAATGAAGCCCGAGAACCTGGATTATGCCAAGATCATTGGAACGGTGGGCCTATTTTCTTCAACTAAAGGGGTCGTTGGTAGCAGAGATGAGTTCCGACTCGTCTTCTCCATTTTGGATAGGGTTCCTTCCCCTAACAGTAAGGTTAGGTGCCTTCCTTCTTCAGGGTTTGAGGTGGAGTGGGAATGCTCGGCTGCGGGGGAGGCGGTTTATGCTTGGGGCTCCTCTTCTGCATTTTCTTTGTCGAAGGAGAAGGAGCTTGTAGGTCCTCCGACAGTGCTAGGGTGTATTGCGCATAGAGCTTGTAGTGTGAGGATGAAGGAGCCTGAGGAGCGCGACTCCAACCTCATGGTTTTTCTGGTTTGACGAAAGGAGGGGACGGAGCTTGAGGGTGGTTCGGGCGCTTCTAGGCGTCGGTATCAAGTGAGTTTTAGTGGCGATTCTTTCTGGAGTGTGGAGGATAGTTGGAGGCGTTGGAGTATTTCTTCACCCTCTGCTCTCTTTGCTCCTCGTTTTTTCTTTGGAGACGGAGGTCGATCTTTTGAGGGGATGTTGGGGGTTATTCAATTGAAAGGGGGGTTGTCTTTTGGTTTGCCGTCTATAGGAGGGGCCACTAAGAGGGTTTCGGATGTGAAGGATGGGTCCGAGGGTTTTGTAGGGGAGGGTTCCAGTTTGATTTGTTACTCTTAGTCAGAGTTAGGAATAGGTATAGAAGGAATTTCTCAGGAAGTCAATAACGAGTGGAGCGTTAAGGAGTTCAGGCCTATCCCATTGGCGAGTTGTTCTGAAGCTAAGTATCTGGTGAAGGATAACTGGATAAGGAGCTTGCAAGTTTGGTGGCAGAGATCTCGTCGGACGGTGAAGTTTTGGCTTTTGTAGGGATGTCTGAATGGGTTATGAATAAAATTTCATATTTTGGGGGTTTCATTGGAGTTTCTTGGGATGGCTTTGAAGCTCAAGCTTTTGAGCTCTTTTTGGCTATAGAGAACAGGCATTTGGAGAGATGGTGAGTAATTTAAGGGAGTTGAACAAGCTGAATTGGAACTTGAAAGATAAAGCCAACCCAAGCAGGAGGAAGGGGGAGTTGGGAAGAGATGTAGGGAGGAAAGGGGACAAGAAAGGTTCTTTATAAAGACAAAAGTTTTGAGTTGGATGTTAAGAGGGGTGGGCAATAAGGATAAAAGGGTGGTCATCAAAAGATCTCTGGGAGAATGGAAGCTAGATATAGTTATGTTTCAAGAAACTAAGTTGGAAGTAGTGGATGCGGTTGTGGTACAACACCTTTGGGATGGAAAGAATGTGGAGTGGGTTTTCAGACCTGCAGTGGGGGCTTCGGGAGGGATTATTATTGCTTGGAGATTGGATTTATACGAGCTCATCCATTCTATTTTGGTTCTTATGCCATTTCTGTGGTGTTGAAGGAGAAAGGGAGCAGTGGGGGGCATAGTGTTTAAACTCGGTTCCCGGCTCGGGATCGTTCTAGGCCGCATTTAATTAAAAAAAAAAAGAAAAAAATCATGGATCGTCCCGATCCTTATTTTTTTGGTTTGTCTCGGATCAGAACCGACTCGGGGATCGTCCCAACTCGGGATCGGACGATCCTTAACACCATGGTGGGGGGAACCTGAAATTAATCTCTTCAGTGTACGGACCTAATAATCATTCTCTAACTCATGAGTTATGGGAGGAGTTAGAGAGACATAGGAATAGGAGGGGATGGGATATCCCATGGTGTATAGGAGGAGATTTTAATATAATTAGATTTTACTCGGAGAGGATGAGTTGTAGTAGGTTGGATTCTCACATGATCATGTTTTCGGAATTCATTGATAGGAACCTTCTCATCGATGTGCCTTTGATGGGGGCGGAATTCACTTGGACGAATTACCAAGATGAGCAAGTCAATTCTAAATTAGATAGATTTCTGATTTTCACCGAGTGGGAAGAAGATTTTGCAGAGGTGCAAGCTGTTTCTTTGCCCAGTCCTACGTCTGATCATCTGCCGATTGTGTTGGTTAATGAGGATAAGATGTCTAGGAAGAGTCCTTTCAGATTTGAGAATATGTGACTGGAGGAAGCAGGCTTTGTGGAGTTGGTGTAATAGTGGTGGGTTAGCTTTTGTATTGAGGGGTTGCCCAGTTTTGTTTTTGCAGAAAACTCAAATTGTTGAAGGAAGAGTTGAAGAAGTGGAATAAGGAGAAATTGGGGAGGGTGGAGAATAGGTTGGGGCATTTGTTGGAGCAGATTCATCACTTGGATGGCTTAGAGGAGAAAGGGGAGCTGAGTAGAGAGGGGAGTGTGGAGGGAGAAAATAGAAAGAAGGAATTTGAAAAGGTGGCTAAAATGGAGGAAATAAGCTGGAGGCAAAAGTCCAGGGCTTTATGGCTTAGAGATGGGGATAAAAATACTGCTTTTTTTCACAAGATGGCCAGTGCTAGGAACATGATTAATACTATTAAGAAGATGGTGGTTGATGAGGAGTAGAGTGAGGAGGAAGGGATCAAGAAAGCTGTGGAAGTATTTTATAAGAAGTTATTTGAAGTAGTAGATTTCAGACCTAAACTGAACGGGTTGTCTTTGGACAACATATCTAGAGGGGAGGCAGAGGATCTGAAAAAAGCGTTTTCCAAGGAGGAGGTTTGGGGCGCAGTTAAGGAATTGAAGGGGGACAAAGCTCTAGGCCCAGATGGATCTCGTTAGCTTTTTATAAAGGTTGTTGGGATGTTATAAAGGGGGATGTGATGGGGGTTTTTTCTGAATTTTTCGCCTTGGGTAAAATGGTTAAGAGTGTGACCACTACTTTTTTAGCTCTTATCCCTAAGAAGGATGGTGCTTCGGATATTAAAGATTTCCGCCCGATTAGCCTTGTGGGGAGCTTGTATAAAATTATAGCTAAAGTTTTATCCAATAGACTTAAGAAGGTGGTTGCTGGTCTTGTCAGCAAAACTCAAAGTGTCTTTGTGGGGGGGAGACAAATCTTAGACGGAGTGTTGATTGCTAATGAGGGCATCGATATTGTCTTGAAGAAGAAATATAAGGCTTTGATGTGTAAGGTGGACATGGAGAAGACGTACGAACTGGAATTTTCTGCTGTACATTTTGGGCAGAATGGGTTTTGGTTCTTGGTGGATTTCTTGGATCAAGTACTGCATTTCTACTCCCGCTTTTTCAGTTTTGGTTAATGTTACGTCAGTGGGATTTTTTAATGGTTCTAGAGGGATTAGACAAGGTGATCTAATTTCCCCCTTGTTTCTTTTAGTTGTGGAGAGTCTTGGTAGAATGATTGAATGTTCGGAGGAGTTGGGCCTCATTAGCGGAGTTCGGGTGTCTGAATTTGCTCCTAGTATTACTCACCTCCAGCTTGTCGATGATACCTTAATTCTTTGTAGGACCAGGCATATGGATTTGAGATCGTTGAGATGCATTTTTCTGTGCTTTGAAGCTGTTTCAGGTCCTCACATCAATCTGATCAAATCCGAATTTATTGGGATTTGGGAGGTTGACAATCTGAATCAGTTAGCCGGTGGTTGGGCTGCATGGTGGGATCTCTTCCCTCATCTTACCTGGGTTTACCTTGGGCACATCTTACAAATTTATCTGGGTATGGAATAAAGTTGTGGAGAGGTTGGAGAAGAAGTTAGCGGCGTGGGAGACTAGGTATTTATCGAAAGGCAGGAGACTGATTTTGATTAAGAGCTCTCTTTCTAATCTTCCTACATACTACATGTCTTTGTTAAAGATTCCAACTTCTGTGGCGAAGATATTAGAGAAGATTCAAAGAGATTTTCTTTGGAGAGGTTTTGAGGAACGGTAGAAGTATCATCTAATTAATTGGTCGTGTTTGGGGAAGGCGGAAGGGGGTTTGGGCTTAAGAAGTCTAACGAAATTCAATGTCGCTCTTTTGTCA
This sequence comes from Pachysandra terminalis, assembly GCA_031762675.1. Classification (NCBI taxonomy): domain Eukaryota; kingdom Viridiplantae; phylum Streptophyta; class Magnoliopsida; order Buxales; family Buxaceae; genus Pachysandra; species Pachysandra terminalis. The sequence goes on from JAUPMG010000006.1 coordinate 18,242,645, forward strand.
AAATGATTATGGTGGTTTGGGTCGGAGGAAGGAAGTCTTTGGAGGGAAGTGATTATTAGTAAATACGGTTTGGAGGAAGGGGGATGGAGGTCTAAATCTTGTAGATCAACTCATGGGACTGGGTTTTGGAAAGCTATTTGCAACAATAAAATTATGTTCAATAGAGGAGTTAGATTTAAGGTGGGAGTTGGAGATAGGATTAAGTTTTGGAACGATAAGTGGAGTGGGGAGGTGGCACTCTTAATCAGGTACCCCGAGGCAGCGGCATTAGCGTCTAACGTGAATGCTTGGGTGATTGATTATTTGGTTGAAGAAGGAGATGTGATCTGAAATTTAGGAGGAATGTCTTTGATTGGGAAGAGGAGGAGGTGATCGGTTTATTGGGCCATATTAATACTGCTAATATCAGCGGGGGGATGATTGGAGATCTTGGATATGATCTGAAGATGGTCTGTTCTCAGTGTGCTCTATTTATAAATCGTTTGTGGATGTAGCGGTATGGAATGGTCCGTGGAAGCTGATTTGGTTTATAGGGTTACCTTCTAAGGTGTCATTTTTTATGTGGACTGCTGTGGAGGATAAAATCCTCACTTTAGACAATTTACAAAGTAGAGGCTGGCACTTGGCATCTAGATGTTGGTTATGCAAGAAGGAGGATGAGTCTTCGTCTTATATGTTTCTTCATTGTGAGTCATGCAGAAGGGATTGAGAGAGGCTCTCTCGAGTTGGGGTTGGAAGAGGAGGAAGGAGGGAAGTAGGAGGAGCGTCATTCTTTGGAACTTATTCCCGGCGGCTATTTTCTGGTTGATCTGGAGGGAGAGGAACAGCAGAATTTTTGAAGGAAAGGAGGCGTCAGTCCAGAGAGTTGCTGATAAGGCCCTATGCTTGATCCTTTTTTGAGCATCCATCCATAAAGTATTTGATGAGATGAAATTTGAAGAATTTAATTGCAAGTGGGGATTTTTTTGGGATATATGAGTTTTTATTTTCATAGGGGATGTTTTTCTTACAGATATGTATATTTGTACAGATCATACTATAGTTAATATATAACTCACTTTTACCGATAAAAAAAAAAGTTCATTGGAAGGGACTCTTTAAGTGCAGGAAGTTTAGAAAGGAACTATTTGAGCTGCTTGGATGGATCTGTTTTTGCATGGTGGGAAAGAACATTTTAAATTGGTTTTGGTCCATGTAATTGACTATATTTGAGCCGTTTGGACGTTTCTGTATTTGCATAAAGTGGGGGGGAGCGAGGGACGGTTTTAATTATTGGGTATCTATTAGCATCTAATTATCATTGGACATTTAGTGCTAGCCACCGGTGATTATCAGAACTAGAAAGTAATAATCAAATTTCTGAATGAGCATTTTAAATTGGTTTTGATCAATGTTATTGACTATATTTGAGCTGCTTGGACAGGTATGTTTTTACATGAGAAGGAGCATATTCGGACTAAGGAAATTAAATTGGTTTTGGTCCATGTGATCTTTATTTGAGCTGTTTGGATGGATCTGTTTTTGCATAAAGTTGTATGAATGAGCTAAATTGGTTTTGATCAATGTTACCGAATATATTTGAGCTGCTTGGACGGGTATGTTTTTGCATGAGAAAGAGCATATTCGGATTAAGGAAATTAAATTAGTTTTGGTCAATGTGATCTACTCTATTTGAGCTGTTTGGATGGATCTGTTTTTGCATAAAGTGGGAAAGAGCATTTTCGGACTTTGATGACTAATAGAGTAACAGTGATGAAATCTGCAATTGTTGATCTTGATGACTATGAAAAGTGTGTTTTGTTTATTATGAGCTTCCTTGGTAGGAATTTAAAATTCAAATCCAGTAGCTAGAAACTAAAACAATTCGAAATGCATTTTTTATAGGTAACAAGAAATGAAACATTAGCTATATGCACTATGGGTGCCTATGTACATGGATATGGGGCTTGTTAAGTTGGAATGGCCGAAAGTATGTGTGCTGCTGATCATAATTATTTGGGAAAGGCTTTTTGTTGCTTTTGTTGTTTACAGCATACCAGTGTCAAAGTAGCATTTACTGGTCGTAGAATGTTCCTTCAAATTGGGAACAGGGGTGAGAGATTTCTATGCTGAAGAATTATCTTTTGGCAGCAGATCTTGCGGCTTAGGATGAAAATCAATAAATCGAGGATCCACTCAGATTCAGAGTAATTTGGAATGTTACCTGGTTTTGCAATGATATGATCCAGCTTCATAGGTTTTTGTCTTAAGGCGACTTGGGGACGAGAAAGATTCTATTAAGGCTTCTTTTTGAAATACTATATATATATATTTTAGGAAGATTACCTTTGAACTATTGGTGGGATAAAAGGTTATTGATATGGTATAGAATTGTGAAGATGAGTTATTATTTGGTTTTCTATCTTTGTTGTGTAGATGGACCAGTGATTGGTTTGTGAAAGAAGATCATTTTGAACTGTTCATCTCTTTCAGAACTTTCTCCCTTTTTTTAAGATGGTTTCAAGGGGGATTTTTTTTGGCTTTGGTAAATTTATCAGGGAATGAATGATTCTTTTACATGTCTCATTGTTTATTTATAATTAAACATAAGCATACACTGACAAGTTGCTATCGTAGGTATGCATGTTTTTGATACTGCTGCTTTTGACTTTGCAAGTACATCAAGTGTGGTTGCTTGATTTTACTTCAATATTAATACTATATGGTTTCTTCTCATTCACCTTCTTCAGTTTTCTTTGATACTGCTGCTTTTGACTTTGCAAGTACATCAAGTGCGGTTACTTGATTTTACTTCGATTTTAATCCTATATGGTTTCTTCTTCTTCTCAGTTTTCTTTTGTCAGTTTATTTTTTATATCTTTTCTCTATCTCTCTTGCTTGGATATTGTTAATAATCTACATGTTCTGACTTAATCTTCAGTAGATCGTCTTCCTCGGACTATGTTATGTGACCCTTATGGATTTTATTCTTATTGGCAGGTGTATGCACTAATGTCTTTCCTATCCCTCGTCTTAAATGAGAGATCAATATACTTCGATTCCATTCGAGAAGTGTAAGCGCTTCTTGATTTCTCTAAGATTTGAATTGTAGTTTGTTACTCATGGATGTATGCCTTTGACATGTTTACCTTGTATTTATACCAAGGTTTTAAAGACCGGAACCGGTCGCCGGACCGATCCCGACCGCCGGTACAGAAAACAAAAAAAAATTTAAAAATTTCAGACCGGCGCCGGACCGACTAGGACCGGACCGGCGGGACTGGTCGGCGGAGTGGTGGGATCGGCGAGACCGGTCGCCTGACTGCCGGACCGGCGGTACCGGATGCCGGACCGGAGGGACCGTCGTCGGACTGTCGGAACCGGTCACGGACCGGCGGAACCTATCACCCGACCGCCGGTCCATAACCTGGCGATACAAAGCCTTGTATCACGGGTTGGAACTGGACCGGTCCCATCCGGTCCCGGTCTGGACCGGTATCGGCCGATCCTTGAAACCATGATTTATACCCATCTTGGTCTTCTCTTGATGAGTTTTTTTTTGATGAATAACAGTGTATATTTTTGAGTAATATGGAATGTACAGGAGATACTACATACAGAAAGAGAAAGAAAAGAAAAAATTATAGAATAACCATACAAATGAGACCCCCTCTACTTGCCCTTTATCTTGTCAGCATTCATATCCTCAGGGGAATGCTGTTGAATAAGGAGTCTCCCGCCACACCTTTCTAGCCAATCTATCAGCTAGTTCATTGGCGGAAATAGGAACATGGGAGAAAGAGATGTTCATCCCATCAGCATATGAGGAAACTGTGATGAGTGTGTAGTATGGTCAGACATAGTGACCAAAGAATCCCCCTCAACCTCCAACTCTTGGAAACTCTGATATCTTGCCTCTCTAAACCCCTCACTAGTGCATGAATCTCTACTCGGATTGCATTTACATACCTTATAGGGCTAGAGAATGCCTGTAATATATGCCCTTGATGATCTCTAAACGCTCCCCTAATGCCTGAAGGCCAAGGATTACCGATGGATGACCCGTCAAAATTGAGCTTAATGTAACACTTCAAAGGAGCTACCCAGCAAGTGCTATGGATCATGCAAACAAACAGTGATTTCAATGTCGTTGACATGTCGACAATTTTTGAAGTGGCGATAGAGAAATCAAGGGAAATCGCCAGATATCCCTTTTCCCTCATGGCGCGCGACATGAGGGAAAAAAAAAATATCTTTTTAAAAATCCTATAAAATTATGAAAGATAAATAAAAAGTTAGTAAAAATTATAGGAAAAAAAACAGCAGTTTATTCTTTGCATAATTATATTTTGTAAAATATAAAAATCAAAGAAAATATTATTAAAAAATTATAAAAATCAGAAAAAATATGAAAAAATTCAATAAAAATAAAAAGTTAGAAATATGAATGGAATCGTTATTTATGCATTTGTAGTGCATACACAATCATAATTTACACTTTATGCTTCTTTTTTTGTATTAAAAATTATACAAAAATAAAATAAAAATATAATTGATAAGGAACAATTTATCTACTTTTGATTGATAACTTATGAAATTTTTCGTGCTTTTGTCTTATAGCTTGAGCTTCAGTTGACTTGTGACTTACGATATTGAATGACTGACTTATCATATAATGTATGGTTGTATTCATGTTGGCAATGATTACTTGATTAGCACTATTTTACTTGTTAATCACTTATTTTTTGAAAATTTATGTGTTTGTTGCTTAATTGGATGCATTACTTTTTGACTTTTTGCACAACTGGAGTCTGGAACTGATAGCTCGACACTACAGCATCAACCCTAACCCCCCCTCAACTAATGGTCTTGATTAAGGGATTGTTTTGATGTATTTAGGTGTATTTAGACCTCAATTATACTCATCTAGGAGTTTGGTTCAAAATTCCATAAAAAAACTAAGATTTCCCTCAATTTCCCATCCCTCTCCCCCTAGATTCATTTCTTGCGATATTGACATTGCAAACCTTGCGAACAAAAGCCACAATCCGCCAATCTTGGATCAACTCTGATATCAAGAAATCTCTGAACTCGGGATGTGAAGAATCCCAAGAGGTTGGTAGAACTGTAGTAGACTTGATTCCTGACTGGCAATTGGAGCTAACATCTTGAAAAATCCTCCCGTTTCTCTACAAATGGCCTATAGTACTGCAAAAAAACATTACACGTTATAAAAGTCGCCGTGCCTGCCCATTATAGGGAATCTTAACTGCTCTACGAAGAACATGTATCAATGGGGATCACAAGATGTCAAGACTTAATCCAACGCTTTGCAAAAAGATGCAATGGATGAATATGTGGTTTATCAACTCTTCATCACTCCTACACATAAAATAGATCTCTGGTGATACGGTAAGGAATTTCCTTCTTTGTTGGAGATAATCTTGGGTGTTGATTTTCTTAAGCACCATAGAGTCCAAGTGAAGACTATAATTTTAGGGGGAACCTTGGCCTTTCATAGCGTTCCAATAATATTGTAAAGGAAATGGTGTCGTGTGTAGGGTTGTCAATTGGTCGAATACGGATTGAATCTAGATTAGATCCGTATTCGAACTCAAAATTTGAATTCGACTGAAATCCGATAGAATTTTATTGATTAATCCAGATTCGAATTCGATAAAATCGAATTTGTAAAAAAATCCAAATTAATTTAATATTATTTTTTTTGAAACTTCAAACTGGACGGTTTGGGCCGATCCTCTATATAAGCCTATACTTAACTTTTCTTTTTGGCGACGCGGAACCCCCGACCCCATTTAGTAGAGATACGGTAAACCTAGGATACATGACCCCACCCACAAGGACCATATATTAGGTAAGCTCGGGGACTCGAACTTGGGACCTTCAGTTCCTGAGCTGGAGAGCCTGCTAGTTGAGCTAACCCCCGTGTGGGTTAGCCTATACTTAACTTTACATTTCAACAATTAATTATTTATGTAATCTTAATTAACAAATGGTTATTTAAATGAAAAGTAATTTTAAATTAAATTTTTTAAATGGTTTGCAAAATTGAATCGGACATGGGTGAGGCCATACTCGAATTTAATTCGGATTTGAGTGTTTGGATCCGAATTCAATTTGTTGGATACAATTTGGATCTAAATCTGACCCATTAACCGCTCTAGCCGTGGTAAGGGGTTATTTGCATGGACAGTTTGAAAAAATTGGCAAGTAGAAATAGTACTTCTATGATCTAAAGTTTCAAATATGAAGGTATTGAAATGAATGGTCGATAAAACATCCTGCAAAAGTCCTGTAAGAGAAACCAGTTCGGCAATATCAGCTGGTCTGGGGTCACAATGGAATGGAAGGTTCCACTCAAGAATCATGGTTAACTTTGATTGCTCAATATACGTGATGTTTAAAACAGCATTTGAGCCCCTTTTTTTAAAACATAGAGATCAAATGAAATCTCCATTCTCCTCTCCTCTCTCTCTCTCTCTCTCACACACACACACACACACACACACACACACACACACACACACACACATCCATTGGTCGTCCACTACCCATACCCTTTCCCATTTGTTTCTGAGAAGTTCTTGTCCAAAGAGTAGACCGGAAGCGGAGCTATGTACATGTAAGTTTTTCTTCCTTCCCTCCCTTTTGTTATACATGCTTTAAAATATTTTATCCGACCTTTATTGCCATTTAAAATTTTTGACTTTCGAATCAGTATTTGATCCTGATTTTCTGATCCAACTCGGTATCAGACCAGAATGATCCTCGGAGTCTGATACTGAATTTTGAAACTTTGTAGGTGGCGCATACATTCCGCATAAGCTGAAAGGTAAGTTTTATAAGATGGATGTTAGACGACTAGGATGTATAAGGTAGAATGTTTAGTGACTGGGAACTAACAGTTCATAGTTTGGATGAAATCATGGAAATTTCAAAAGAAGAAAAACCATATACTTCTATTAGATTGTCTCTCCAAATAAACTCTGATTGACTCTGAGTGGCGATGCATTTTATTGATTTTTATGCTGATTCATATCCTATTTTGACTCATTGTGTACTTGAGTGGCATTATACGAGTATTACGAAGATCTGCTTGTAATGCAGTTAACTAGGAGAGCTGAACCAAGTTTTTACCAGATTGGCCTAGGCTTGTTATTCAGGATAGTTTCTGGCACCCAATTGTATTGCTGGGCAGCAAATGTCCAGAACCCATGAGATGTGCTTCTATAAAGTTAAATAGATGAAATCTGAAAGTTACAATGTTCTATTTCTAAACCTCATAGCTATAGTATTTAATCTAAAAAGTTTATAAATATATATTACTATCATAATCAAGCTGAGCCTCTAACACAAGTGCATCCTAGCTCAGTTTCAGTCTTTAAGAAAGTGAGTTTCTTTTCTTTTTTTCTTTTTGATAATTCATGAGCATATATAAATAGATGGGAAGAAAACAATGCAGCAACCAATGTTTTAGCAGAGCGCTAAAAACATTGGAGCATAACAGCAAAGTAAAACGCAAATACGAGAAAAACCCCAAGAGACCAGCATGGGTACCAAACCACCAACTGCCAAGACCGAAACAACTCCAATGACGGATCTCGCGTAGAAAGAACAAAAAGAACTCTAAGCTAACTCATAGAGATCTAATGCCACTTCATCATGATGTCCGAAGCAGATAAGCCAACAAATTGTCCCCTGACAGAAGCCCAGGACGCCACAAAGACCATGATCCCCTCAACCACACCCCCCACGGAGGATGGAACATCTAGAAAAATCTGCTGGTTACTCTCCCTCCAGTTATGCCACAAGACAGAGTGAAACACCAAACGGAAAAGAATCCGGCCCCGATCACCTGGAAGCACCACTGTACCAAAAGCTGACCAATACCCTTCAGCATCACCCACACCCTCCCAATACCTTGCAGGAAGAAACTCCAAATCTCAGTGGCCAAGGGACATTGAATGAAAATGTTATCATTAGACTCCTGCTCTCTGCACAAGAAACACTTGTGGAGACAAAGTTATGTACCTCCTTCTTTGAAGCATATCCGCCGTGTTAATCCAATATAATTGTGCAGTCCTTGAAAACTCCCCGACTCTTGGAGGAACCAGGGGTACCACAAGGACCTGACCGGAAAAGGAACAGGGGTTCCGCCCATATCCGGACGAAACAGGCTAAAAAGATCGACAAGAAAACACCCCTCTAGGATCAGGAGACCAAATCAAACGATCAGCCCGCACAAAACTGACACAAATCTCCCCAACAGACTCAAGAAGAGAATATAGCTTGGCACATTCAGCCTCCCTTACATTCCTACGAGGAAGATTCCAAGCATGTTCCGACTCAGACCAAGAAAGCACATTGCACACAAGGGAAGATTGAACCAAAGCAACTCTGAAAACTCGAGGAAAACGAGTATGACACACCTCGCCCAACCACAGATCCTGCCAAAAAAAGACGGAGGCACCATCCCCCACCGACCACCTGACCACATAGTGTAAAGGATCGGTCGATCCAACTCGGGATCGGCTCGGGACGAGCCACGATCCCCAGCCGATCCCTAAAACATTAAAAATTTATTGACTCGGTCCAGAACCAGTCCAAATCGTCCGATCCAAACGATATGGATCGTCCGAAATCGTTTTGAAAATAAAAAATAAAAATAGAAGAAGTTTCTAGAGAGAAATAGGTCGTTTTAAAAGAAAACCCTTTTTCAGACCTTTCGACTTGGAGATGGAGACTAGGAGAGGCTTGGGAGAGAAGAAGTAGACTTGAAGTGGGAGAGACTTGGGAGAGAGGAAGTTTCAGACAGAGAGAGAGACCGACTTACTCGTGTGTTGCTGCGACCTGCGGATTTGAGACGAGATCGAGAGAAGCTTTCTCCTCTTCTTCTTCTTTCTTTTGCTGCGACCTGGTAATGAATTTTTCTTCCTCTTCTTCTTCTTCTTCTTCTTCCTCTTCTTTCTTCTGCTGGTTATTGCGACCTGGTATTGAATTTTTCTTTTTCTTTCTTCTACTGCAAACTGGTATTGATTTTTTTTAGGGTTTTCAAAACCTATAAATCTACGATTATTATTTTTTTTTCTGATTTATTTGATTTTTTTTTAATATTTCCGAGCCATTGTTTGGATTGGCCGATCCAACTCTGTATCGAACCGGGACGATACCCAGTCCGATACCGAGTTTAAACACTATGCCTGGCCACAGACAAGAATGAAGGAGCTAAAGCAAATACGAACCTCCACGGGCTAGCCTCATAAATCCTCACATTTAACCTCATATCCCTCCCGTTTGAGTGGATGCCGTACTTGCTAACAATGATCTTACACCACAAATGGTCCCTCTCATAGTAGAATTACCTCAGCCATTTAGCAAGAAGAGCTGAATTGCGAGCCATTGTGTTACCCAGGTTTAGATCACCATACTCCCTCGCCTTACAACATCCCAATTGATCAGATGGTCTTTCCTACAACCATTCCCTTCCCACAAAAAAACTATGCTGAGCCTTTTCGAAGAGAGAGGCCACCACTCTAGGCATTCTAAACACCGACATACAGTACACAGGTAGGTATGCCAAAGACGCCTGAATAAGAGTAATTGCAAAGTAATGTGAGGATTTGGTAGTGCCCTTTTGTCATGACTATGGAAGTAGTCTAACAAAGGGAGCTTCTAGGCACACACCTTGCAGGAGTAACCAAAAGTCTACACAACGCGGTTCAGTGTTAGTGACTGCTGAGCCTAGGGCTTGCCACCTAGAGATGGT
>JAUPMG010000006.1:18256219-18268449 GCA_031762675.1 Pachysandra terminalis
ATATATATATAACTCTTTTACTGATCAAAAAAAAAATATATATAGTTAAAAGTTGCTTGTTAGACGTATTCATACACTTCTGTAAAGATCTAGCGTTCAACACTCACCCAGCCAACAGCCCAAGGGGCTAGCTATTTATTATGAAGCAATGAGGGCACCTTCACAGGTGCAGTTGGGGGAAAATTGCATTTCTACTTGGTTGAATGTGCATCCTCTTCTTCTGTCTCCTCATTCTGCAGTGTAGTTGAAGTGTTGGAATCTGAGTTCTCGACTGTTATTGCACCACCAGTGTCATCATCCTGGCTTTGGAAAAGGGAAGCAAAGGACAACGGATTGTAGGTAGAGCTCGCTTTCCGCAGGCCCTGTATGGTTCTCATTGCAGCAAGGGTGCACCGGTATACATCCACCGCATCTTCACCAAGGGATGATGATGATGATGCTTCAGTCGGGGCATTTGTTATGTCCTCGCGTTGTAGCTCTGTATGATCTGTGGGAGTTGTTTCAATAACCTCTGCTTCTAATGGGAAGAGAACCTCGAGATTTGCCTCGCATTCACGGACTAGTCTTGTGAGAGGTTCTGTAGTGAAGAAGGGCTGGTTAAGGGCACGTTGTGTAAAAGGTAGACGCAACAATCCCCCTGTTCTCTTGTCATATTTCTTCAAAATTTTCACCAGTCCTATTGGAGGCGGAGCGGAATTTTAAGAGAGGAGAAGAAAAACATTTGAGGAGCTAAGCGTTGTACAGCATTCTCCAACACTGATTAGAAACAGAAGAAATTAATGAGCTACTATACCTGCAAAGTTAAGGGAACTATAATTCTTGAGAAGCACCATCTCCCCATGAATAGTAACAAAATCCTTGCGGATGTCCAACATTTCCTCACTGAACTCACCCTGTGATGTAAAAGCTCCACCTATGTTGCTCTTTTCCTCGACTCTTTCAATTCGTTCCTTCAATTCCTGCAACAAATACATTAAAACCTCAACCAACCACAACAAAAATAACTGGGTGGCAGCTCATCATGATAACTAAAGAGCTTCAGTACAGTCAATTGAGGCATACATGTCATGCACATGCAGTTGAATCTCAACCTAGTAGCACGGATGTATCTACAGACAAAAAATATGATTTGGATGACCTAGGAAGATCATATTTTCTGTAGGTTAGAAAAACCAAATAATGAAACATTTATCTTATGCAACTCTGCTGAGAAAATTTGCAGTACCACATGCACAAAATCACTAATCAAAAACCAATCTTCCTCAAAACTTAATGCCCATTACAGAGGTAAAAAAATAAAAGAACAATCAATAGGGACAAACTAAAATAATGGTCAATGGATGACAATGATCCACATGGAGAGCAAGGAGAAAGAGCAATGGTGTGAAAAATGATTATAGATGCTTCGGAAGCATTATTGCTTCATGTCCAATAATCAGAAAGCTGAAAAATCACTTGCCACAATATTGCATGTAACTTTTTCTCGCTGAGAGGAGAGTTCTTTGAAGTACATATACTGATAGAAACTTTTCCATGCAAATTTTGGTTATAATACACCATCATTACCATTTCATGTCAGTGGAGTTACCATGCTCAATCATCAACCGATGTCCAATCGTGTTCAATCAACAACATATCTTCAATTTTAGATTATAATTCATTATCCAACAAACGTTGAGACACATGCCACAATTGGTGGAATGGAAAATGAGTATTGTAAGTTTTCGTAGTTAACATGGTCCTTGTTTCCTACAAATACATGTTCAAATATCAAGATATGCAGTCATGGTAAATTAAGACACGATTCCATATTCCAATGCTTGTATTTAGCTTCTACCACGGGTATCAGTAATAACCCCAAACAGCATGTCTGAGTAACTTTATTTGTTCAAGACGAGCACCCAAAAAAACTAAAAGCAAAAGTGTGGATTGATAAATTATTCTCATCCAATTGCTACAGCTTGTGGTGACTGAGGTAGTACCATTAGTCCTAAATGTTATGGACTGGAGCTAGAAGGGCTCAAAGAAGGATCTAAGATGTCATCATGTTATCCATTGCCCTGCACCCCATACATGTATTCCTGTATTGTTACATAGATTAGAGATCCTCCCGATTCGCAATGAAAGAATTAACTTCTGCTGGAATATATTATATCCATTTATGGATTCTAAGAATTTTTGATCAAGTAAAGATGTGATCACCAGGAAGACAAGATAATACTACTACATTTGCAGGTTTGGGTAACTTAAGTGGAAGGAGTTTTGACAAAAATTAGAATGACAAATGCTTTAGGACCACATGTTTTTCCAATTAAAACTAAAAAATGTGTGGAAGAGAAACTGTAAACTAATTAATTTTAAAAAAATTCAAAGACCAGGGGAACATCATATTCTTGGACAAGTATAAAGGTACCTATAGAAAAGAATAAAGGAGATGCCAAAGATGCACTAACAACCAAGGTATAATGCTTTCAGGCCTCAAGGCAAGTAACTAATGTATCAAAAAAGAAACAAAAATCAATCTACCTTCATGCCACGAAGATTTAGAATTGAACCCATATCTTTGCATAGGCCATTAACAGAGAAGTTTTAAGAGAGAAAGACAATCCTTCATATTTTCTTTATATATCTAGAAGAAGGCATATGATAAAGCACAATGAGATTCAAGACTTAATTTGGAGGGTAGAAGAGAGCAAAGGAATTGCAAGCAAACACATTGATATTGTGAAGGACATGCGAATGTGGAGGTAAATAGTACGAGGAGAGCTGAAGGTAAAACTAAAAAGTTTCCAGTCATAATAAGCTCAGTAAGGGTCAACACAGGCCATGGGTGAACGACTATATTCAGTAAGAGGTTTCATTGTGCAGGTAATTTACAGATGACATGGTATTGTTGAATCGAACTAGGGAAGGACTAAATGAGAAACTCGAGTTGTGGAGTGATGTCTTTGAAAATAAGGCAAACCAAGGCTGATTATATATTACATAAGTTTGGTAAAAACAATGGTAGGAACGAAATACTAGCACGGATAGATGGTCAAAAAATCACCTAAAGCAACCATTTCCAAAACCTTGGCTTGATTGTGCATAAAACTGGATTTGAGTGGCAAAAAATGAGATGTTAGGAGATAGGCCAGTGTGCTCTTAATGAGTGTCAGTTTGTCTCCCTTGGATAAGCATCTATTCTTTCAAGTTGCTAGTTTTCTTTTCATGCGTTCTACAATAGCTCTCTCAATAAAATCTTACAACCACACTAGGTCTAATGGCTTCTTGTATGGGCTAATCTCAACATGCATCGACCCCACTATTGACCTTGAGCAGCCCAGATGGTTAGATTTCAATTAGATTACATAGAGATATTACTCTTTTGTTAGTTTTTACTTCTTCATAGACCTTATGATTCAAGGTCAAAGAAATTACTGGAGCTTCTATCATACAAGAGATTCTATTTAAATTTCTATTGAACAATTATAAAAGGAAAACATCTCCCTTGCCTCGTAAATGTCTTCATAAGTCTACTCTGAGATTTAATAAATGAGATAAGATTTTTTTCTAGAATTCTTTGAGTTGATGAGGCGTGAAGCCTGTCATACAGTGGTATCATGGTGATGATAATCCCACACCCTAGTTCAAGATTGGGGGGCGATTCAAATATATATATATAATAAAAAAATAGAGCTAGATAGCGAGAGTTTGTCCTTTTTTTCCCTCTCTTTGGAATTTATTTGATTGATCTCCTAATGTATTTACATTAAAAGAAGGGAATCCTAACCCACAGACTTTAACAACTTAATTGTTCCCTGCTGTTCTTAGTTCATGAACTAATGAACAATTGGGGGAGAGGGGAGTTTGAAAAAAAGTAGTAGTAGAGTATGACAGATAAGACAGGAGGCAAACAACAAATAGAAGTCATTTAAAATCCACTGGGATATGTGATCCTCCAACACACATCTAATCATGCTAATGGTACCATCACATCCCAATGCCAAAACACCACCACCAACCAGTGACAGAAACCACACGTCGGCTTCAATTAAAAAAGAAGAAGAAAAAAAAAAGGAAAATATGTTCATATGGGAAGCAAATTAATCGTCTAGAGGAGCACATGATCAGACAAAATCGTGCAATTATATGCAGCTGCTTGAATGTCATATCTTGAGTTTTCAAGTACCTGTGGCCCAGGAAAGTAGGCATCATAACTGGACAACCGTGCCTTTTGGCTGTAATTTAAGATTTGACAATATTATATACAATAAAATCACAATTAGCATATTTTTGCCAATTAAACTTTAAGAAAATGAAGTGATAGTCCTGAATCCGTTAAAAGGGAAAATCTTGTAAATGAGAGAGGTGGGGGGAAAAAAAGGAAAAGAAAACGATTTCTGAAAGAAGGAAGGACCTGCAAACGTATGACGAATTCTTCCTCTTTGTCGACGTAGAAATCGTTGAATTTTTCGAGCTCTTCATTAAGAATCCTAACAAACCATTCCTCGAGATCGATACAGGGCCTATTTGTCTTGGCACCATCAATAGCAGCATTATCGACCAGGAAGTGATGAAGATGGTGATGATCGGCGGCAGCGGCAGCGGCAGCAGCAGCAACAAGTACATCAGGAGTGACTGGGAATTGCTTGAGAAGCTTTTTCAAGGGTTTGTAACGCAAGAACTTGTCCCTCCATTCCGGTAGGGTTTCTTCCAGGTGCGTCCGAAACTCCTTTCCAAATTTCATGCTGATAATATATATCGACTGTGCATAAGGAATTGGTGACTTTGTGTGCGTGCGTATTTGGGAGAAAGAAAAACAGACCAGTTCTCCCTGCAGGGAAGGATGTAATATGCGTGCGTGCTGGCTAGCAAGGTTGGGGATTCAGAGAGAGATAGAAGAGTTGCAGCTTTGTTAAAGAATATTTTATTGGATAGGCGTATCTTGTTATCCTTTATAGGAACAGGAACTTTCCTTTGTTTTCAGCCTTTTAGGTATGTATCCATTTCTTATCGTTTCTTATACTACATGGCACGTGCAGTACTGCACGCAGGTAGATAATTAAGGGATAATAGTTTAATTTAATTTTTTATTTTTAGATATTCCTACTCTAAGCCCGTAGCATAGGCATCTATTACGTGAAGGCGGGAGGAATCGATCTCAGGCCCTGAGTAGATTTACCGCTATAACACCTTCTAATAATAGCTTGATTTTGTCAGCTGGATTTTAGCTCAATTTACATCGCGAGAACCAAAAAGTCCAATGAATATATCTGTTACACAGAGTTTCCTCTTATTCTCGTATACTTTCCATACAAAGCATTCAAAGAAACCAGTAGGAAAATGAAAACAAATACAGTGAGAGGGACCCGTAGACCAAGAATGAAGAATCCACTCAGAGTGCAGGAGCCATAGCTTACCTGGCCTCCCAACTCCCAAGCAACATCACTCATCAGCAGGAATCCCCTAAAAAGGGAATCCCTGTCAACACCCCTCTTAAACTAATCTCAATCCCTTAGGTTGCACGGGGGAATCACATTAGCAAGCAATGCCATCCATTTAATTAAAGGTTATTGCATAGAATCTATACGTCAACTTTGTTTGCGTGTGTTAAGAATAAACCAATATATACCTATGTCCCTTTACGGAACTGAAACTGAGATTCAAGGATTTTTGCGGACTCAAGCGGGTAGCCCTTATTAGTCAAGCTTTGGCTCCCGAATGGGAACTGGATCCGTCCAAAGGGCAACCGATTCTTAATCTCAATCTGTATTTATTCAAAGTGGTTTTGTATCCGTATATGGGCGAGATAGTGCTTTGACCTTTATGGGTCATTAATGCATCAATGAAGTCAACTTAATATTCAGTTGTTTTTTTGGCCTGTTCTAAAGTCTCGATATAGAGATTTACTTCAACCAACGGAAAGATATCAAAATGCTTGATTTGAAGTCAGGGACCGACGACTTGAATTCTACTTTCTTAAGCGTAGGGTACTCTCTTCAGGTTCAAGGCAGCAGCCTCATCCCTTGCTTAGTCCGTCTGTAAAATCCTTCTTTTAAATCATTTTATTCCCCTGTTAGCAAATATATTGTTTGCTCTGTGATTCCCGACTTTGAACTCAATCTAAACTCACCAAGAGTTCCTAAATCTTGGAATTCGATGAATTAATAGAAAATAAGTAAAGCAAACAAATATGAAAGACAAACTAAAGCAAAGAAGAAGAACACAGAAATTACGTAGTTCGGCAATCTTGCTTACGTCCACAGAGCGCATCAGAAATCTACTAAAAATTTGAAATTTTTATAGTCTGAGAAAACCTTGTGAAAACCTAAATCTGAAACTGGAAACTGCATATTTATAATAAGACTTGACGGGCCGGGTATAGAAAATGGACTCGGGTCAGGGACTCTGCCCCCAAACCCCCGCAAGCTGCCAGCACAGCTTGACCTGCTGCAGGGGCGCTGCCCCCGTACCCCCGCTAGCTGACAGCGCAGCTCAACCCGCGGTTCACCCCGCTCGCAAACCAGCTCAGGCTCCACAATCCCAACAGCCTGATCATCTCATTATGTTGCGCTCAACCAGCGGTTCACCCCGCTCGCAAACCAGCTCAAGCTCCACAATCCCAACAGCTTGATCATCTCATTATGTTGTTTTGTGGCGCCGAAGAGGCAACTCTTCAAATGTTTTATCACTACTAGGATAAGCCATGACCACCTGTTCAGTAAGTTTGCTAAAAATCACATTTCTTTGAGAGCAGATTCATTCTAAATCATGTTCGAGATGTACTGAGTTTGTCTTGAAAGTGGCGATGTCTAATTTGAAAAAACATTACTAACGAATGAGAAGTTGCTTCAACCTTAATCTCACACCAAAACATGTATTTTTAGGCCAATATCAATAGTTGCTTAGATAAATGCTGGTTTCTTGAAATCTCTGTTCCTATAATAGTTATAAAAATATTTCTACAATTTTATCTTTAATTTTTCATCATTTCAGTTTTCCATTTACTTACAATATTTTTTCTCTATATAAAGGCCGCTCTTGTACTTAATATTTCATTTGAATCAAAATCAACATTATATATAGAAAAATATTATATAATGATAAAGCAAAAATTATTTTTCACCACGAATGTGCACGGCTCTTAATTATACAGACAAATGAGTAACATGGATGAAACTCCATAGTTTCTTTTCATATACTGAAACCAATGATGCCCATATTTAGTTCGAGTTCTCACCATTCGAAAAGATAACATACCAGTACTAATAAATAGAAATCTACAATGTGACGGAGAAATCGAGATCTGCATCCGCATCAGCATAAGTCCTAATTAAATTCTTAGTTGAAGGCAAACCTGCAACTACATCCTCTTCAATACCACATTCATTCGTTCCTCTCCTGATCATGAAGTAACCATCCTACCAACATCCAAAATAAATATTTAGTTCGAGTCGAACATAGCACACTTTTTCATACAATTTTTTTCAGTAAATAAGAAGTTGAAGGTACATACATCACCCCAGCTTTTATTCCACTGGTTAGCAAGAAGCTGCAAAACCGGACACAGTTACATGATCAAGATCCCCTGTATAACATGTAATGATTATAGAATTGGGCAAAATCAATAAATAGCATATCAATATACCCAATAATCTTCCCCATCCTTCGTAGTACCCCACCCAATTAGCTTTACAGCATGGCCTCCCATGACATAGCCTGTAATGTGCTTGTACACTCCTGATTTGTAATGAGCAAAATCCTGTAAAATGACAAATATACTACACAATTAGATAAAATAATTTTAAGAAACAAGAACCGGTGATTTCCATGCAAAGAGGTTATAAAATTATTTGATTGTAAACATAAGAATCTTGCATGCATTAATTAACAATTCAAGTGTAGACAAACAAAACAACTGAAATTCATAAAGACCAAAAAGCCCGCAATCAGATAAATTGAATCGTGTAATCATGTGATCTTCAAAGAACAAAGAGATTTGTTGGTTGGTTAGGCATAATATCCCTAGAATGCTCACACATTCAGACCTCAGAGCACTCTGGCATAATTTTATTTCGTGTTATAAATTTAGATTAGCAACCAGGGGCCAATGATATTATTATTCATGTTACAGAATCATAATTGCTGCGGGTTCACCGTATTTATAATGCAGTATGGAAAAGGGATTCTCTTTTACCTCATACACAGTGAAAGCGACCTCGACGGGGCCATTTTTATAAACTTCAGCCATAATGTTGTAAGGATCTGAACTAATTCTGTACGCACTGACGCCGAAGTGCTTTGACTCTTCCCAGAGCTGGTTCTTATCTTGGCACTTTCTTTCACACTTTGGGGTTGGATATGCAGGCTCACAACCAGGGTGAGAACAACCAATGTCATCAAAGTAGGGATCACACTGCCAGATGAAAAACAGTCAAGCGCCTGAGCTATTCATATATACTATATAACTGTGAAACCAAATGTGACAAGCAACAGTATTCATTAAATTATTTGAACTGTTGGTAGATTGCATGCACTAGATGTAACCAATAGAAGAAAAATTCAAAGCTGAACACGAATAGAAGACATAAAAGTATTGATTATGGTCAAAAATAAAAAACTCTATACATTATCAGTAACAACACCGTGTTGGACAAAGTATTGCCATGCATAGTAAGGATATCCCCCATCACAACCATCTCCACACATAAAGCCACAACATGCTAAGAGGTCATTAACAGACAAGGAAACGTTCTGCAGCAAAAGATAAAATAAGTTGAGATACATAGGGGATGAAAAGAAATCATCAAGTTTGTTGTCCACAAAAAATAGAAATTACCATGCCGAAATGGATGCAGAAACGATCTGATAATGATTCAACAGCACCAAAAGCCCAACAAGAACCACAATGTCCCTGCTCATCAAGATCCAGATTAGTTTGGAATCTCTAAGATCCATTTATGGGATGAGATACAGTTGTCAAAGGGAAGATAATCAAGTTACCTGATCTGTGATATGGGTACGTTAAGGTAGATTCAATTGTTGGCATGCCGAGGTAGATAACATCAGGATCTTATCTAAAATACGCATAATTAACAGAAAAACATAACAAGTAACTGACCAAGTATGTTTCTAATACTGCTGCATTGAGGCCAAGCAGTTCTTGCATCAAATTGTTTTGGCAATTGCAACGATTTTGGATGAGTTATTACAGGAATATCCTTCAAATCATTCTGAGGAATTGGTTTCACTCCGAGGAGATGCTTGAATTGGGCAATCTACATAACACAAGGAAAAAATTTAGCAACTTGAAGAAGATATATAACAATATTAAATTTGCTAGTTGCTGGATGAAAGAGTGTCAACAGGATCCTGATAGTTGAAGACTCACAGTATGATTAGAGAAGCGAGGATTCATGGCAGCCAGCCATCCAGCAGTAGGGTTAGCATTTATCTGTTCAACGATTGATTCCTGCATAAAAAAAAAGAAGGTGAAATACAGTTTAATAGACGCAAAGTTAATCCAAAATCATGTGGAGTTTTTTTTTTTTCCTGTCATGTAAGTAAGCAAAAGTACCTGAAGAATCTCAGATTTGGACCTGATCGGAGGAATCGGTTTCACGGCAACAACCTGCATATAAATATGACTCATTATATTTTGATAGTAAAATACGAAACTCCATTTCTTTGGATGAGGGTAAAAATAGATCTGGGGATGGGAAGCAAGCAATGAACCAGGAGGCAATTACTTGGAAGTTGAAATTTTGAATTTTATTTGCTTAATTATGGGAAATGGAATTTTATATAAGAGCATAAAGAAGATCAGATACGTTAATTCAGGGGTTAATCATGATATCTGACCTTAAGCAACAGCACCAGGATGCATTGGCTAACACAGATGTCAGTTACTAGTGTTGTTATGTGAAGACTGATGCTACTGATGCATTGGGAAAGTACTGATGATCCAGCCATGGACTCCTCGAAGGGTATAATAGTAATTATACTTGTTATGTTTAGCCCTAACTACAAGATATTTATCATACTTTTCGTGGATGCTCTTTGTAATACTTTTTCGGAGACTTGGAGAATAGTAGAACCTGGTGTGTATCCATGGACGTGGGCACTATTTGCTGAACCACGTAAATCTATGTCTAGTGTGTGCTTGATTTCTTCTTCATCTTGTTTATCTTCCTTTCTTAACAACTAGGTTTACAGCATAATTGGTGTACGACAGATACAAAAGCAATTGTCTAATAAAACATGGTATGACAAGGACAGATCACATTGTCATGCCTCGAACACTAATATTTCATGAATCTTGACGCAGATTTTCTTCATCTGAGCCTGTTGATATCTCGTGTGTAAACTAATTATTCATGCAAGAAACAACTCATTAAGAATACAACGGCATCTGTAGATGATGAGACGATAACAAAATATGCTCTCTTCTCTCTACAAATAGTTTACTGAAAGAAAGTTATTGTTGACAAGAAATATAAATATTTGTTAAATTGAAAAACGAAAACAGCCGAATTGGATTTTATATCAACCTGTATGTAGAAAGCAAATGAATTGCTGCACTAATTATAAGATGAACAGAAATTTTTTCTGTTTGAGCTGATTTAACGGCACGAATTCTAATTGTATATTACACAAAACAGATTGCTCAACCAATTAATTATTCTAAAGGGAGTGATGGAAAAAAAAAAGCTCTTAGTTTTACTTTTACCTAGAGAAATAAATATGATAAAGAGGAAATCAATAGTACTCAATAGTGGAGATGGTATAGGAAGATATGCCCCCAAAATCCGATCAAAAATAAAAAAATTGGAAGAAAAGAAAGGTAAAAATAAGTATACCTGCAGATGCTGAAATGCAAAGATGGAAAGTAGCAGAATCGCCAAATATATCGGAGATGTGGTTGCCATTACTTCCTTGGAATCGAATCGGAACAGATTGGATGGGGATAGACAGTTACTTACAAGATAGGAGAGAAGCGCCGACAGTTACTTACAAGATAGGAGAGAAGCGCCGGCCAAATGATTGGTCGGCGCCGATGGTATGGGGTCGGGTTGGGGTAGTCTGAGAATCCGGGGACGAAAACCTACCTGCAATACAAGAATTTATCGATCTGTGCCTGTGGAAGGATATTGGGCAGCAAGCCTGATGTCATTAAGAGATTGACCGCCCTCGTGATTGCGAGCCGTTTAAGATATTTCCCAGTCATACTATCACGATCGATAGGGTCACGATAATTCCAGGACCGTTCAATCAAAGAGATAAGTGAAACAACAGTAGCATTATGCCGACTGAGTGGCACGTACAATATTCCACGTGAGAGAATTTATCAAAAACATATGTTATAAATTTATTTTTTTATATCTTATATTATATATTAATATTAAACATATATATTAATTATTATATTATATATAATAATAATTTTAACTAACTATAATATTAATGCATTTATACTATGTCGCACTAAGGTTCACTTCTTGTGAAGGAAATTATGCTGCAAATTTTGCTTTTTCTGACTTCTCGTGCACTTGGTTAAATGCTGCTCATTTTCTTACTAAAGCTATTAAGGATGATATGGTTGGACTTGGACGTACCCATAGTAGAATGGTTAAGTTGTAATCTGTGCTTTCAGTTATATATTTTTCCTTCACAAAAAAAAAAAACATAAAAATAATTTGTGAAATGAGCCATTTACGATCCGAGCTTTTGGGAGACCTAAATGCAATCATAAGGGAAGTCTCATATTCTAATGAAAAACATAATCAAAAGAAAGAAGAAAAAAACGACTTGGTTTCAAATTTGGTTTACTTGCAATGATAACGACAACATTACGGGGCGGAACGAGGATTCTAATCCGAGGGCAAGATTTTACAAAAAGTTCAGTTTTCGATTTTTGATTTTCGGATTGACAAAAATGAAAAACATAATCAAAAAAAAAAAAAAAAAAAAAAAAAAAAACGACTTGGTTTCAAATTTGGTTTTTACTTGCAATGATAACAACAACAGTACCATAACAGGGGCGGAACCAGGATTCTATTCCTGGGGGCAAGATTTGACAAAAATTGAGTTTTCGATTTTTGATTTTCGGGTTGATAAAATTAATATTATTTTTTGACAAAAAAACAAAATTAATGATATATATATATATATATATATTCGATTTTTGGTTTTCGGGTTGACAAAATTAATATTATTTTTTTGACAAAAAAACAAAATTAATGCTATAT
>JAUPMG010000006.1:18274923-18299146 GCA_031762675.1 Pachysandra terminalis
GTACTTCAAATTTTTCTTCATTCAGTTACTAAGGAGACGCAAAGAAGGCATTCTACTAAAACGATTACGAGTTCTTACTATCCCAAAAAGAAGAAGAACCAAAGGGTATACTTCTTAAACATCTATATATTTTACATTAAAGATTACTAACAAAAAAATATGATTATGTTATGAATCAATTTATGATACCTTCTTTTTATTATTATGTATTAAATATAAGTACATGCTCAAAACAAGTGGTGCAATACGAAGAAATAGAAAATCTCTTCCAACACTACTGATAAGTGTGTAACACTTACACCTTTGGACTTATTACTCATGTTTGTTAGTCTTAGAGATGTATTTATGTGAATGAATTAATGCATTTATCTTGGTTTGCAGGGTTGGTGATGAAGAGGAGAATATGGGCTTAAATCAAGCCAACTAAAGCCGTAAGTAGATCAAGCTTCAAGGTTCGTAAGAGGAGATGATGGAAGCTCAAAACTCAAGCCAATCACACCTTGAAGATGGAGGAGGAAGCCCATGGAGAAAGCCCAAGTGAAGCCCAAAACATCAAGTCAAAGATCAGCCCAGAAAAGCCCAGATTACATTGTGCGATTAATCACACATCATTAGGATCGATCGCACCGCCAGTGCGATAGAGCGCACGCAGGATTTCAGCAATAGTTTCGTGTTTGTCTAGTTTTGGGTCTGTATGTGATAGGTTTTCCACTTCTTTTGGATAACTTTTAAATGGAGAATTGTGTATTATAAGATTCCTGATAGGCTAGAGATTATAATGATGGGAATTAGAGTTTGAATTGAATTGAATTGAAATTCGAGAATTCTCTGTTTTTGCAATCTGTTCTTCGTGTTCTTGTTGGGGAGTATGATGATTATGGAGATGGCCTTCTACACATCCTCGTTGAAGATCAGCCCATCCATGAGTAGCTAAACTCCTTGTGGAGTGTTGATGTAAACTCTAATATTTTGTTTATGGATTAATCTCATGGTTTTTAGGTTGCTAATTCAATTGTTTGATAATTGCATAGTTTGAGGATTGTTTTCAATCAAATTTTAGTGTTTAATACTCAAGACTAACAGAACCTACTGGCCATAGATTTTTTAGGATTGAACCCAAAGTATTCTTGTTTTCTGTGATTACAAGAATACTAATTATACAATCGTGCTCATTGGCATGATGATTAAGAGGATTTGATAGGCCATGCCTAGGGAAGATGGATTGTATTGCAAATTAGATTAGTTAGTGTAGGTAGACAGTCTATGCCAACCGAAGGAGGGTTATGCTTATCTCTTATGATAATTTAATTCATACTAAGAATTTGATAGTCTATGCTTAGAGAAATCGAAGATAGATTATGTTTATTCTTAGCATGATATTTTTTGGGACATTGTGTGAGCTTGTACACACAAGTCTGTTTCAGACATTGAATTAATTCCTAGATTCATGAGATTGCCATATTCAAAGGGTTAGAGGGATCATCGATACTCTGCTCTTTCTCTTATTGATTTTATCCATTTAATTTAGTTTAATTTGATTTTTAGAATTAAGATCACAAGATTCCCTTGCTTTGTCTAATTAATTTAATTAGAATTAATCTGGTAATTTAACAATCTTAACCCCATCAGTCCTTGAGGTTTGACACCCTCAAAATAGCCCAATCCTACAAGGATTCGTCCTATTGCGAGTGTTTTATTATTTGACACATCAACTACCATCTACTGTAATACAAACATAAAGACAGTATAGATTTCACTCCATGTTGTAAATATTTGGATGCTTGGATATTAGCCACTTTATGTTCTCTGTAAGGTTTGGGATGCTTGATAAACTGTATTTGTATATAGGCTATAAAACTCTTATTATAATTATATAATAAATACTATTGGTATAGAGGCAACCCACGTGCTACGCACGTGGGGGGCAAGACTAGTATATATACACACACAAAGGGGTCCGAACTTAGGCTGCATTTGCCGTTTGCCTTTATAAGTACTTATTGCAGCTTATAGCTTATATAAGCACTTTTTAAATATAAATGTGTTTGCTAGCGCTTATAGCTTATAGGTAAGTGCTTACCCATAAGCACTAGAGGAAGGTTACCCATAAGAAGCAGCTTCTCCCAAGCTCATATGCGTTAAGCTATTTCACAACTTTAGTAATATTTTTAAAATACCTATTTTACCCCTAAACTCTCATAAGCACTTAAATAAATGTTATTTCTAGACCTTAATAATATTTTTATAATACCTAATTTACCAGTAAAGTTTCAGAAGCGCTTAAATACATGTATTTACCAAAAGCTATTTTCTTCAAATAAGCATTTTATTGTTACTGTGGATAAGTTGCTCAACGTGGATAAGTGCTCCCATTGAGCAACTTATCCAATGAGTACTTATCCACAAGTACAAGCCAGGCCAAACGCAGCCTAATTATTCATGCAAAAAACACTCATTAAGAATACAACGGCATCTGTAGATGATGAGACGATAACAAAATATGCTCTCTTCTCTCTACAAATAGTTTACTGAAAGAAAGTTATTGTTGACAAGAAATATAAATGTTTGGTAAATTGAAAAACGAAAACAGCCCAATTGGATTTTATATCAATCTTTGTATGTAGAAAGTAAATGAATTGCTGCACTAATTATAAGGTGAGCAAACATTTTTCTGTTTGAGCTGATTTAACGGCACGAGTTCTAATTGTAAATTACACAAACAGATTGCTCAACCAATTAATTATACTAAAGGGAGTTATGGAAAATAAAGTTCTTAGTTTTACTTTTACCTAGAGAAAGAAATATGATCAAGAGGAAGTCAATAGTGAAGATGGTATAGGGAGATAAGCCCCCAAAATCAGATTAAAAAAATTTGGAAGAAAAGAAAGGTAAAAATAAGTATACCTGCAGGTGCTGAAATGCAAAGATGGAAAGTAGCAGAATCGCCAAATATATCGGAGATGTGGTTGCCATTACTTCCTTGGAATCGAATCGGAACGGATTGGATGGGGATAGACAGTTAGTTCCAAGATAGGAGAGATGCGCCGGCCAAACGGTTGGTCGGCGCCGATGGTATGGGGTCGGGTTGGGGTAGCCTGAGAATCCGGGGACGAAAACCTACATACAATACATGAATTTATTGATCTGTGCCTGTGGGTATTGGGCAGCAAGCCTGACGTCATAAGGGATTGGACCAATCACAGTTCCCCGCCCTCGCTTATTGCGAGCCATTTAAGATATTTCCCAGTCATACTATCACGACCGATAGGGTCACGATAATTCCAGGACCGTTCAATCAAAGAGAAAAGTGAAACCACCTGGTGACACAGAAATTATAATAACCCAAAATTCAAACACTTTATTTGATAAAGTTAGATTTCACTAGTAGAAGTGCATCGACTGAGATAAAGTCTGAAAAATTTGTCTTAGGATAGCCTAAACTTTTGCGCATCCGTTCTATCTAGAGTGTTTCTTCCTGAAATGTAATCTGTAAATAAGTCAAAGAAATGGTTGAAAGAAGGGAAGCTGAGATATTAGATGTGTCAATAAGAATACACACCACAGAGCAAGGGAACCTTAGTGTTCGAAGGACACATGCCTTTCTTGATAAGTTATTACTCTTAGTCTTCCAAGTATTTATGTGTTTTACTTGAAGGTGATAGGTTTTTTTCAATATTCCAACAGTTATTCAGATTGTGAGTAATGTTTACGAATTCTAATTTAGCTGATTTGTGGGCAGGCTCTGTGTAATGGCCTGAATAATTCTCAAACTATAATTCAAAATACTAAGGTAGAATAATCATCTAGCAAATAATCTCACTAATAAATTAAGTCTAACCCTCATAGAATCCTTAGAACCTATAAGTCCCCCTAGACACCTCCTTAAAGATACTAAAATTCATTAGGTTGGCCTTATAGATTTAAAAAGCAGAGTTAAGTTAGTAATTGGATTAGTCAGATAAGTAAGAGATAAAAATCAATTAGCAAGCTAATAATTAGCTTGAACAACTTAGAGAAGATTCATTTGAAGCCCCTAATTGAACTTATACCATCATAAATTAATTAGGTAATCAGTTTAGAAAAGTAGAGCTAGAAGCCTTTTTTTTACCCCAATACTTGTTTAGAATCTCACCCTTGTCCTTATAGATTATCAATAGAAACTTAAGTTCTAAACCTAATTCTTTTGTATTCTCAACCTGGTGGAGTTCATGGTGAAGAAGATGAGGAACACCAATTTCTTAGCTATGCAGTGGAGAAGTCGTGGATGCGAGCCGGCACACCCCAAGTTGAGTATACCTTCAGCATTCGTGTGTTTGCTTATTCTCCTAATGTTGTGACCATGTGGGAAAGTTTGTGTGGTTTGTGTTCTTCTTCTCCCATGGATTTGATTGGTAGTTTTCATGTGTTTAGGAGTTCTTACCCCTGGAATCAATCTTATAAACAAGATTGATAACCCTTTGAAATCAAATTTTTAGAATAATTTCTAAGCTTTGAGAAATTGGGGGAAACCAATAAATCCTTGTGTTAGACTCAAATTATTGGACCTAAAACTACATATGAAACTCCCATAGGAGGGTAGTGACCTCTGGGTGAAATCTCACCCAGAAATGAGCAGAAATGAGCTTCGACGACCATCTCGGCGCACCGAGAGGTTCATCGAGATTTTCTTGGAATTTCAGGGATTCTGGTAAAGTCGTCGAGACTGGCTTAGGCGCACCGAGGACCTTGCCGAAGCACTTTTGAAAATTTAGATAAGATCAGTTCTGACCTAATGGGACTAGTTCCTGAGGTCTCATTTCATTTGGCACCCAAACGTGAATCTCGACGCGCCGAGGGTTTGCCGAGCACCCCGCCGAGAGGCTCCTCTAGTCCAAGTTTTAATGTTAAGTTATGCGCACGTGTATTATCCCTAGACCTACCGTTCTAGCATGTTGTTGACCTCAATAACCTTGCCGATCAAAATATGACCCCTCAAACCAAAGGTTTAGCTTATCTGGAGTTCGCACCACAGTGTGAGTTTTCAAGGAACTCAAGGAAACGGTCCATAAACCGATCCCTTAGTTCTTTCCCCTTATTTTATGCATGTCTAGATATAGAAATTGGCATTTAATAGTGTTGTTTGATGTTTTTTCCATGTATGTGGTGATTTGTGCTAAATTCCTTCTTTACTCTTACTTCCCTTTTCATATAATGATTGTTTGATGCTTATAATGGTTCTCAAGCATCTAGACCCCATTCTTTAGGTTGAATGTTTGAGTATTGCTTGTGAATGATTTATGACAGGTGTTGCATGGTCATTAGGTTGTTTATACTCAATGCTTATTATTTTCCATTTAGTGTGTGGTAATTATAGAATCATGGGATTGTGCCCGTGTGAATGTTGAAATGAATATATGTCTGTGAATTATTTTGTGTAATGCATTAAGTTGATGAACTTGAATACAATGAGTTGCATATGGACCTTCCAGCTGTGATGGCTTAGTCTGATACCCCATATAATACCTTTGGGTTTAGACTCACATATGAGATAAACTGGCTTATTTAACCATTTGTTCCTTGAGAGGGCTATATTGTTTCTGCCCAAGCTGCAAGAGAGCCCTTTGTTGGTATACCTTCCAGACTTGTGGTAAAATGATTCCCAAGGTTTGCTACTTTTGTGCGTCTTGGAAGAAGAATTGAATCATGATTTTACCTTTCTATTGAATGTGAATATGTATGATTCCCTAATGGGCAATTCATTTTAATGATACTTTGGAGTATTACCCATGATCAAAAATTCAGTGGGGGGATTGTGCTTCCTAGGTTGAAAACCCTTAAAACTATGCTGTACTCATAGAATATCCTATCCTTAAGAAAGTCCTATATTGGGGGATGGTTCGATAAGACATCTTGCTTATAGAACGAATTGATTATGTGGAAATTTACTATATTTTATATATCATACAACACCTCATTGCACTGTGCACTGCATACTCTCTGTTGATATCATTTTGAGTGTTGAGTGTGTGATACACTTGATCTAATCCTCATATAGCATTAGGCATGCATATATTATGATGTTGACTCTTAATGTAATGCCAAGTGAGGTTGGTAGAGAATAAAGTATCTTGACATCTATGATATGTAATGTTTCACCACAGTTGGCACATATGCTAAGTTATTAGTTTCTAGTTGTCTATACACTTGTCTCATGATTTTGGGTGATGAGTAAGTATCTTGTATTGAAGGATTACTTATTCGGGTTTTTTAGCTTACGGATATTGAATTTATATTTTTCAGGTCTTGGAGCTTGGTCACGAAGAGAGAGCTGGGTTTGGGCATAGAACCATATTTAGATGTAGAAAGTACCATAGAGATTACTTCCCATTTTACATTTGTAATAGATTACGTCTTGAGTTTATGTTACTTATATTTTACTAGAACTCTTATTTCCTTCCGCCTATGTTTTGATTATAGTTTCCATCGTAGCAATATGGAGTGAGAGTTATGAATAAAATTTGAAAATTTCAGAATTGAGATTTTCCGGTTTGGTTCGTGACATTGCTATTTATAGAGAAATCATCCAATAGCAACCTCTTTTGATCAGCACATATGTCAATTAGACAATTGTCCAGAGGAGTTTGAAAGTATCTCCATGCGGCAATGCATATCCAAGTATACGCGTCTTCAATGCGGCTAAGCTATTTCCAGAAGGAAATTGTGGTGGGTCATACGATTCAAGTGAACTTACTCTGTGATAAGTTGCTCTAAAGTCTATAAGATCAAGAACTAAATAACAGATGTTTCATGCATAAAGTTCCATAAATCAATGTTTCGTTCTTATCACCGCCATACCTGATAAGACAAAAATCCCCTTAGATAAGATATACATCAGATATATAAGTAGATGAGGTTTTAGCACGTGATTGAATTGGGGATTTACTCTAATCTTCTTTACATAAACGATTCATTCTAGTTTTACAGATATTCTTTAGGCCTTTGTCCATTTTCGAAGGACTCCCTTTTGGTAGTTCAATCCATACTCCTTTGAGAAGAGGCCGAAGTAGCTTGATCCTTTTTGCAAGATGACCAGTATATTTAAGGAATTTTTCCATGTAAAGATCTTAAATGTAAGTCTCTCAGTGGGTGATTCGGTTTTTATGATCAATCATCCCTGGTGAGGAAACATTACCTCTGGATCTTTCAAGATTCTGGGTTAACCAATTTGAATACCTTTGTTTTTTAGACTTTAGTGAGAGAAACCCATTTCTTTCGAAGTACTTAAAGTAAAGGGCATAAGTAAATTCCGTGGGTCCACAATTGTCATTTGAAGGTGACATATGGGAAATAGGTAATAACATGGCTTCGAAGTACTCCTTTCTGGGGGTACTTCGAAGTCAGTAAAGTCTGCAATCCATAGGTATTTCCTAAGGATGAGTGGAAAAGTGTACTTCGGGAGTTCCTTTAATAAGGACTCCTTTGAAGTCAACCGGATGCAGGGTATGTTGTAGGTGACTAGCCCCTTACTTTATGTCATTCGAAGGAGACATAACCCTTTAGCCATATGAAAATGGTAACTAACTCTTAGTCTATTTGAGGGTGACTAATCCTTGACGAATTGACCCTCTAAGGGTGGTTAGCCTTTAGTTAGGATGCACAGTAACCACCTCTTCCTGTTAGGTTTCTTTCACTGTAGGAGTTAACCTTTTAACCAGTGGTCTAACCCTTGATCAGCATGAGGTGGCTGTAAATCTCATATCAGTACAACTGATGTGACCCAATAGGGGCGCGGGTTGCTGTTTCGGCGTTCACAAGCGGGAGTTAGTGGAGGGAGCATGTAATTGCTTTATATATGATGTGGCATATGCGGGTGTATCTCAAAATTGTACATACACATTTTAGGATTACGCTACGGGTCCAAAGAGATTCTTTAGACCGCCGGATCATCAGTACCATTATTATGCCGACTAGCGAGTGGCACGTGCAATACTTCCCGTGAGAGAGTTTATTAAAAAAATAAATTATAAATTCATATTTTATATTTTATATTATATATTGGTGATGACGGATTTGTAAAGGACCAAATATACTAGAATATAATGACAACTAATTTTGACCTGCAAATAAGACAAAGAGAAGAAACAAGAGGAATGGAATATTGCAATAACTGAAAAGTCAGTTAGAATGCATATCTAAGAGAAGGAAAAACCTCAGAGTTTGAAAGACTTGAAGTCAATAACATGTATACGAAATACACGTTATGACTGCCTATTCTCTCTCTTTCAGCGCCTTTACTCACTATTGTTTTCTACCTCTTAAATTCAGAGAAATTTCAGATTATCCAAGCTTTAGACTCCTTTCTAATGGAGGATGTACTCCGATTTTTATGGGGAATTTTGACTTTTTGAAATAAGACAAATGTCATTCAGTCAAGTGTCTAAAGTGGGGCCCTCATGCACTAGCCATATCCTGAGTGACACGTGTTCTTCAACACACCTAAGGTACTTCCAGAGAAAGAGAGGCGAGTCACTTCAAACATTAAAACCTGCTCTGCGATAGGTTGCTTTGGAACTTGAGCAACACGGATTGGATGACGCGTGTTACTTTCATACAAATCCCTAAAGCAACGTCACCATTCTTGCCGCCATTCCAGATAAGACAAAACCCCATTTAGATAAGTTTAGAAAGCAGATATTATAAGTAGGTGACGTTTTACTACATGCTGTCCATTCTGAGAATCCGTCTCAATTAACTTTAAAGAGTCACTTCAACGTCATAAATATCTTTCTGAATTCGTATATCTCGACGGAACTCCTTTTGACGGCTATTTTCTTTCGAAGGAAGTCAAAATAACCCTATATTTACAAAGTGACCAATATATTCTTGAGTTACCTATATAGAGAACTCGAAGTTGAGTGTCTCAGCAGGGAACTCGTTTTCATGACCAATAGTCCCTGTAAAGAAGGGTTTACTTGGGCATCCTTTAAGGTTTATAGCTACAGTAACCAATCCTAGTGCTTTCAATTTGAATGAAATCAGAAATAAATATGTTTATTTGTGAATTCCTTTAAAGTGAAGTGCGAGGACGTTCTTAAAGTCCATAGGAAACCTATATTCAGGAAATACTTCTGGAGATGGCGTGCCTTCGACTTCTAAAGCTCTTTCTACTAGGGATTTGCTTTTAGAAGTGAAACATATCCGAGATATAACTCGAAGTCACTTCATAAGGATGAATTAGAGCAATTTCGAGTCTTACCTTGTAATTCGGATGCATTAAAGAGTGTATTCGAGGGGGGTAAACCCAAATCTTTGTCCTTCAAGGAAGACAAAATCCTTAGTCCTTTTGAGGGTGACATGCCCTTAGAAGAATTGACCATCTCATGATGGTTAGCCTCGAATTTACCTTAGGAGGAAGAAATATACCTCCTTCAAATTCACTTTTGGCAGGAGGGAACATACCTCCTTTAGATTCACCATCTGGAGGTGGTTAGCTTTTGAATTGGTCCATTAGATTTGTCCTTCAAAGTTGTCCTTCGGATTTGTCCTTCGAGGTCGTCCCTCAGACTTGTCCTTCGAAGTCATCCTTCTGACTTGTCCTTCGAGGTCGTCCCTTGGACTTGTCCTTCGAACTTGTCCCTCAGACATGTCCTTCGAAGTTTCTTTAACAGGAAGAAATATACCTGCTTTGCGATCCGTTTAAGACAAAGCATAATAAATGGTCTTTTGAAGTCTCTGGATATGATCCAAGAATGACTTATGAGTTAGAAGTTATAGAAAATTCCTTTGAATGAAACAAAGTCCTTCGAAGGAAGAGAGAAATCCTCATTCCTTTGAGTGTTTCGAAGTCAGTGTACCGTAAGAACATAAGTCCTCATCCTTTTGAATATTTCAAGAAGGACGATAGTTGTGTTTGCTGAGTTTGGGACACGGCTTTCCCTCATAAGCTAGAATTCAAAAAAGTTGTTTCTCCAAGAAGTTTTCCTTCTTGGTGATAAGGACGGTCAGATATCTCTAAACCGGTTCAAATATCACCTTTTTACTAAGCGGTCTAATCACCGTATATCAGTTGTTGACAGCTGGTATGTGAAAGACGGCTGTACAACCGTTACAACTTTATTGAGTGATTCAGTATATGTGACTATACCCAGAAACATGTATGCGCGTTGTTAAGCCAACGCCACTTGTCTAATGGAATTAGGCGGCTTGATCACCAATATTAATATTAAACATATATGTTAATATATTATATTATATTTAATAATAATTATAACTATAATATTAATGCATTTATACTATGATAAATTTTTTTGCGAACGGAACCATATACATGCGGAGTTTTTTGGGAAACCTAAATGCAATCATAAGGGAGGTCTCATATCCTAAAGAAAAACATAATCAAAAGAAAAACAAAACCGACTTGGTATCAAATTTCGTTTTTTACTTACAATTATAACAACAACAGTACCATGAGAGAGAGAGAGAGTGAGAGTTTTTCAAAAGCTTGAATGACATGCTTGATTGGCATGGTTTTGGACTAGGATGGCTCACTGTAACTTGAGATGCATCATTTGCCTGCAAGCAGATAAGGAGGACAATATTAGAGAGTTAAGCATTGATTAATTAAGTGTTTATTTGTACTTTTAATTTATTAAAAACATTTTTTACAAGTCATAACATTTGATAACTACCGTAAGCACCAACTTCTCCTATACTTATAAGAGAAGTTGGTTTAGAACTTTAAAAATAACACTTGCAATATCAAATACTTTATTAACCCTTCAAAAGTAATATTTTTATTTAAGATTTTTTCT
This sequence comes from Pachysandra terminalis, assembly GCA_031762675.1. Classification (NCBI taxonomy): domain Eukaryota; kingdom Viridiplantae; phylum Streptophyta; class Magnoliopsida; order Buxales; family Buxaceae; genus Pachysandra; species Pachysandra terminalis. The sequence continues at coordinate 18,285,714 of JAUPMG010000006.1, forward strand.
ATCATGATATTTTGAGAGTAGTCAACTTATTGTTGTGAATTAAGTGCTCCAGTCAAGAAAGGTGCACAAGCTGCTCCAAATAGTAACTGCTTTGATTGAACAAAAAATTTCATAAAAGAAAATGGATGGAAGGTTGCATATAAATAGACGGGTGAATGCAGTGCAGTGGATTTGGTGGTTGACCTGCTATCATCATCAGTGATGTGTGAAGGCTTGTCGTTAGGCTTGGTTGAGATGGGCTTGTAGTTGGGGAAAGGAACCTGACCGGACTCTATGGATTTCAAGTCGTCCAGCAGGTCTTGGTAGTGGCGCTTCACATCCTCGGCAGATTTGCCTCTGCCGACCATGGTTGCCACATTGTTCCAACTGTCGGGGGTGTCCTTATTGAAGATGACTAGCGCCTCCTCGAATTCTTTGTTATGCTTTGCGGTCCATGACGAAGAACTCAACGACTGATGAGAAGCCATTTGGGATTGCATCAAAAAAGCTTAATAAGAGAGGAAACGTTTTCATGCAAAAGAGAAATGGCGCATTGGAGCTGTAAATAAATATTGAAGAAGAGCAGGTTCTGACTGACCCTCAAATTTAATTTAGCTTATGCGTTTCACATGATTGGTGGGTGGTAAACGTTACGTTTGCAACTCTGTACATGGATGCAGCAGCAGCAGGGGCGTCCCAAACCCTCAAGCAAGTGTAAAGTCGTCTGAATTTTCATCAGATTGAGTAGTGGTTAGTCAGTTCGCTGCTTGGCCTTTTCTTTTCTTTTTCTGTTCCAACTTTCTAACGCTTCCTTACTCGTATATATTTTTATTATTAAGGAACCGAAGATGCTATTTCGCTAGGGACAGAATTCTTAAACTGATTTTTCTTCAATCTGAAAGAAGACAAAAATATGCACCAGAGAATTCAGTAAAACGAATCTTCTGCTTCTGCCGCATGAAATTTCATATTATATACCACTTGTTGCCTTCCAACACCGGTACCACCACCACCACTAATCATAATGATAATATCACCACTAGAACACCATCAGCACTACATAAAATCTAAAACAATTTTCGTAACCTATCTCATTTTCATCCAAACACATGAAAGTGAAAAATGCATATTTTAAATCTTTTTTTTCATGTTTCTAACCAAACAATTGAAAGATAAATATTTTTCAAAAAATCAAATTCACATTGTAAAATCTTACATTGAAACGGATGCAGCTGTACAAATTCAGTAGAAGGTTTGATTGAAAGTGGGTTTTTACCCCCCAAGTCTTTCTGGTTAAGGGATTTGAATTTTGCAATTACAAATTTTGGCTCTAACAAACACCATTTAAATGAGTAATAAGATCCTTAAAAGCAGCACCGTTTGATATGGGGCAAGTTCATGGAAGATTAAAAAGCAACAATTAAAAGGGATCCCAACCATTTGATATGGGGCAAGTTCATGGAAGATCAAAAAGCAACAATTAAAAGGATCCCAACCATTTGATATGGGGCAAGTTCATGGAAGATCAAAAAGCAACAATTAAAAGGATCCCAACCATTTGTTATGGGGCAAGTTCATAGAAGATCAAAAACCAACAATTAAAAGGATCCCAACTAGAAACATCTACATGCAAAACAATAAAAGGAAGATCAGAACAAAACAATAATTGATATGTGATGAGTTCATGGAAGATCAGAACAAAACAATAAAAGGAACTATTTGATAGAATCTACATGCAAAAAATTACATTCATGGGAGTAATTTTAATCATCCATTGACATGATTCCTTTTTCAGAAATTCCACCTAAGGTTTTCAATTGAATTTCACCATCCAAGAAAGTAGTAAAATCAAAAGGTTAAATTCATTTGATTAAGCAGACATTTGAGACACTGGATCTTTTAAGTGGGATCATCAACTGATGGGTCCCAATCTTTTTCAATAGCAAATATTACAATCCAAACATAGCTATCCGTCCAGACTACAGGCTTCTAGTTCTCTGGGTTTCCCCCATAATAGGCACTGGGACGATGTAAAGCATCGGTTAGATTCTTGAGTGCTTTGGCATAAGAAACAAAGCCCATGAACCAGAATTCATGGCCATCTCTAGTGACCATCTGGATATATTTCTCGGAAGGGTTCAATCTGTTTGAAGAAGGATTCACTACACTCAATTGATCAAGCTGCACTACCACCTGAAGATTCATCCATTTCAATATATCAAGAAATCCAAATACATGACATACCGAATAAATCAATAATCAGAAAAAGGTTAAATATAAAGAACAAATAACGACTGATAAACATCAACATGCAACTAGTCTTGGGAGTTGCCATGCTTTTATTCTCCACAAACGAAGCTGCACAGGAGGCTATGGTTGGGCCCAGCAGCCTTTTATGTTTAGCCTCGGCACATATCAAATCTTAACCCTCTAATCTTAGGTCAAGACATTAAATTTTACTCATCTGAAGCTCAAAATGAAACAGGGAGAAAAACTGATATAGTGGAGAAAACCCCTCCAATCACTCGTAAATTCTCTCCCTTGACATCTCACATACAGCAGTCACAAAAATTAGGTGTGGGTAGAAGATCCTCTTACCCCAAATGGAAAAACTATTGTAATTGAGAGAGTTCTGATTAAAAACCAGTCAAGGATTTTTCGCTATAGACATTGCAAGGAGCCAGGGAAAATTGTCAAGAAATTTTGGCACTCCCATATTTGGCTGATGATTACAGAGGCAGCTTCAGTTACAAACCAGGAGCTCTGTGACAATGTCAGCAGCAAGAATCTTAGTTTAATTAGAAATTAATATATATTCCCCCAAACTTGGCAATGCCAAGATTTACCAAGTTGCCTTCCAATAATCCCTCCCAACTCTCAACTCCTATCTTCCTTGCTTAACCTCAGAATATACAGAATTCACTAGAACATTGTTGGAATTTGCGTTTCTTTTTCTTTTGTTTGTTTGCTTGCTTGCTTGCGTGTGCGTGCATGCACTTATGCATTGAGTGTGTGTTTACATGTCTGCATGCGTGCACAGAGGTGTATTGATCTGTGTGCTTCTCATTTTGACCACACTCTTGAAAAGAAATCCACAAAAGTTATTTTCTTTTCTCCAAAAAATCCAACACAAATCTGTGCATTTCTCATGACCCATGATTTGTGTCATTGTATTTACATATTATAAACCAACATCACGTGCGCAGCTAGGGCTATCAATGGATTGGTTCATAATTGAAATTTGATTATAATCCAATCCGTAAAAAGCAGATTTGTAAAGGGGTTTTAATCCGATAATCTGACAAGGTATGATTCGATTAGATCCAGTTACTAATTGGATAAAGTTAGGATATAGGTTGAATCTATCCGATTCTATAATTCAATTTCATTTGTTTATATAAACATATATTTAATATTTTTAACCCAAATACACACACACATACACACACGCGTGCACACACACACACACACACACACACACACACACACACACACACACATATATACATATTTGTGTGTGTTGGGTTGCAAAGAGTTAAAAATATAATTAGAAATAAACAATTACTTATCATATTTTAAAATATAATAACCATAAAAATTATTAATATATTTCATTTTGCTTTTGCCTTTACCATAGTTGTGAAATAGGTTTCTTAAGAAATCCGATTATGAACCGAATTTGATTTGATTTAAAACTAATCAAATTTCCTAAGGGGATTATGATCCAATCTGGTCCTACCATTAATCAAATCAAACTTGGATATACCCTGATACGACAGCCCTATGGTGTAGCCCTTACAGAGAAGCAAGGATGAAGTCCAAGGTTTAATGTACCGGGGCCAGGGGTACCGGTCGGTCCAAATCTGGTACAAAAGTGATGAAATTTTTACATTAAAAAATGGACCGGACTGATACTGTTGGTACCAAACTGGTCCAGATCAAAACCGGTCTGGAGCGTCCAATCCACAAATATAAAAAAACACCAGACCTGTTGGACCAGTTGTACCAGTTCAGTCCATAACCCCGCGATACAAAAGTATGTATCGCGGTTTGGGAATGGACCGGACCAGACCCGTCCGTAGAACCATGGTGAAGTCAGGAAACTTCTCTTGGCTGCAGGTGGGGAAGAGCGAGTAATACCTGATAAAAAATGAATTAAGGCATAGAATCATTTTGTTATGTTAATATACAATCACTATGATTGATAAGTATAATTATTAGCAAATTATGCAAAACATTTCAAAAACAAAATGCAGTAAGAAGTATGCATACAAAAAATATACTAATTAAAAATTGGGTTAATAAAGTTTTGATGTCAGTGAAGGCTATTTCAGTTGATAACTCTAAAGCTCAAATTAGTCAATGTGTTGGATGGTAATTTCTATTAATATATGATAGTACAAATCTCAAGTAAGTTGACCATGTGTGTATTTTTTTTTTGGTAAAAAAATATAAGTGGTGTTACATGTCTTTTGATGGTACAAAATGATGTGCTAGACAGTAAGAAAGAAAGATTTTGAATTGACAAAAAAAGAAATGGAAAAGACAGACAAAGGGGACAAACACACACATGCAGAGAGGGGAAGAGGAACAACTTGCCACGTAAAACCTAAGCTAATTTTCTAAAAGGATGATAATCAGAGAAAGACAATGGACAACATTAAAAAGTAAATTGCTAAATGTATGCATCTTTAGTTAATTGATCATGGATCAGGTGGTTTTTTTCCACTTTAATGTATCCATCACAACAAAACAAAGTCAACGGACCAGAAAACATAGATGAGAAAACACAATAATAATATATGGGTTAAGAACTGCTTTGAGGTTGAAACTCTTAAGAGTCAAACTAGAGTGTATATAATTCTAATATCTCCTCTCATTAGATTTTAGAAACTATTGCTCTAATATAATAAAAGAGGAAAAACCCTAAATAATTAATAGGAAATTGGTCTTAGAGCTCATAAAAGAGCTGTTATACACTTAAACTATACCCCTAAACATTGAATTGAACAATACAGAGACAAACTATAACGAAATTAGGAAAAAACAGAGATTTTACATATGGGATCCATCTTATTGACAAACTGGACTTGAATTGAGATCTAGTTGTAGTGTTTTACTTAGATTCTACAATGGTCAGTTTGTAACTTTGTAGACAAGTGGGTTTTGTGTCTTCCGAGAGAATGCTTTGGTCATGTAAGGACCACAAGAGGTGATGTCTATGACGCGGCCGCTTCAGATGTTGTAATCCTAGCCATGTATGTATAGGAAAAAAATGATACCTCAACCTTCTGTAAAGCTGAGAAAGGCTAATGTGATTTCACTGGCCGCAGTGATGTTTTCTTTTGATAACGTGTCAAATGTCTAGTTTCCTATTATGAGGAGAGGTGAGTGAGTGGAATGCCTAGACAAGGTGCCGCAAAAGTTCACATTAAGTGCTCTTCTCAGTAAGTAAATTCTGTAGCACTTTGTTGGTATCCGTAAAAGCATACCTTGGTTACTTGAGGACTTTCATAGACCTCTGTTTTCTAGCAGCTTATCGCATATGCTAATCAAAGATCCTTTATATATATAGATAGATAGAAGTGTGTACAATATTATAGGAAAAAAGGAGGCCTAAGCCTAATGTACAAAAAAAGAGCTTGAAACCCTCTTTAGTACACAATTGTGTACAAACCAGCTGTTTATGCAGAAACAAAAGAAAAATATAAGTATAAACAAGTATACTCCCAATTTCAAGGTTTGACTCATATCCTTCAAATATGTATCTGTTTCTCTCCTTCCAAAGGGTCTAAGAAAGGATGACGGACACAAATTCAATGAAAGAGTTGTCTTCGTATGACCCCATCTCCAGCCTTGACTACGTAAGAACTCCAATAATTTTCCAGACATGGCCCATTTCAAGTCGAAACTCTAGAGAAAGAAAATACCATACATGCGGGGAAATGTTCCAGTGAAAAAAGAGATGTGCCACGAATTCAGCATCCAGCAAACACATACTACAGTGGTTGGGAATCTCCCACCCCTACTCATCAAACGATTGTCCAAATATTCCAACCACATGAAAGGACAAGGACCTTTTAAATCAATTTCCTCAGTCCTGCTCAATTGTCCACAGAGACAAGGAACAAGAAAAAAGGATTCCACCAGAAAAGACACTTGGCTTACCCACATTGGTCTTAGAATCTTCCCTTTAACACATTGATTGGAGTAAAGCTAGCAATGATGCCATGGACTCTAACTCCCTATCAAACAGAGGTTTATGGAAATCTAAATTCTAGGAGACACCCATCGGCTCCGTAACCAATAGATCACTCAACCAAACATCTTGTCTTGAATCCCCACACCAAATGTCCTTCGAAAAACTTAATTCTATCACCATCCTCAGCCTCAAACCGAATTCTTTGCTCAAACTGATCAGATGCACTCGAAATCTTTCTATAGACCCATACCATGAGTATCACTGCACGCAGGAGCCCAATATTCCACTATACCACCATATTTGGTTGCTATAATCCTGCTTCACAGGCTCTCCCTCTCCACCCTAAAGCTCCATAGCCACTTCCCTGAAAGTCTTCACTAAATCTGCACATCTTCGTCCAAAGGACCGGGTAATAGTAATAAGACTATAAAGAAAAAACTAGCTGGTCACTCTCGTCGTGGGAATTGCCGAAGCTCCAATAAACACATATTACAGTGCTCTCTTATCACAATAGATAAGACTGTAAAGAAAGGGATTTTTTTGTACCCAATACTATCGCAATGCATCAAAAATCTGAACATGATTTGGTTAATGCTCGTGTTGTGGTATGTTTTGCCCAGATGACAAACAAACTATATAGTACATCCTAAGAGTAATCAAATCCAAATGAAATGTACAGAAGCATAAGTACAACAGGCTGATTTACTTCTTGGAGCTTCGGCAATTCCCATTTAGAAAGAAGAGGTAGATACAAGCAAGCACTCAAGCATTCTGACCTTATTGGTCCTAGAACTACAAAAGAGCTCCACCTATACCTAGTTTGAGATGACCATCTAAACTTCAATAAAAAAGTCAAAGGGCAGGAGTTTTCAAGCTGCAGCGAACCTCAATTACAAACTGATGTATAATATAGTGGTTCGCATATCAAAAGAAACAAAAAATTTAACATATCACATTATGGTAGTTACTATTCCATACCACTAGAGTTCTGAGTCTTCTGACCTTAATGGTAGTTCTGTTAATATCCAATTTCCAGCAAGAATAACAGTTATGGACTCAAAATTACTGAGATACTGGAGCAGCGAATAAATGATTAATGCACCTATATTTGATTATAAAAGAATGTTATTAGATGCACAGATTCAACTATGGGAAAGAATAGTTAATACCTTGTAATATATCCACTCCTGTTGTCCTTGGGAAGAATAACGACAAAGGGGATAGTCACTGCAAAAAGCCACCTTTTTTGTGGATATATAAAGTGTCCCAATCACAGGTCCAGAGGAAGTTGAAACATAACATGCATAAGCCTTCAGAAGTTTCTCTCCTGGCGATATCTCAAATACCTGCTGAAAAACCTTATCATACCCCCCTTCTGCAAGCACTTTTGTTCCTTGAGTAAGTCTTGCCATGGCTGCATCAGTGAGACTAGGACTGGTTTTGACTGTCGTCCAATAACATGGTAACAAATTAGAATTTACAGTGATAAGCAAGTTTAACTGCTATTAATAATATGGTTACAAATTAGAATTTTGAGCAACATGTAAGTTCTGAAGGAGATTTGCACAGGTTGGCGCTGTGTAAGCATAGCTAAATCCTTTTTACTAAATCCAATCCATTGTTTTGAAGCATATGCTAGGGCATGATATGCCTCCTAATGAACTGTAGAGACAGAACTGGATTTGTGATTCTGATCCCAACTAATTGAAATAAGGGTTCGGCTGCACTGGTTAAAGAAAATAATTTAATTCAGCCCTTATAAAATAAGTGACGTACTGGCCCATTATAAAGTGATTGAATATTCGTTTATATTCAGAAAATAATAAATCCTTCCTACTGTCACAAATTTCTCCACTTAAAAAATCACCCTTCATTTCTTTTTCCTTCTAGCTTGTCTCACTATCTTCTTCATTTACAAGTATCTTTCTCCAACCAAAGGAAAAGTTAATTGAATGAGTTCATCCTTTCCCTAATAGCTTCTCAATTGATTCCTCCAAGGAAATTCAATGATCGTAAACAACGACCCTGCTCTTTAATTATTGATTGCTTTTGCAACAGTGCATTTTCTATTATTATCTTTGTTAAGCCAATAAATTCTCTATCATAACCGATTCTAAGAATACAGTAATTAGTTTCTGTTTGATTTCGGTATTTTAGAATGATTTCGGTATTTCGGTATTCTTGATTTCGGTATTTTAGAATGATTCAAAAACGGTCCCTTGTAATCTTTGATGTTAGCAGGTTTTTCTTCCGATTTTAATTCCAAGAGCATGTAACTCAAAGAACTTCAATTAACCATATTTTTGTACTGCCTTTTTTTGATTCCCATAAATAAATTTGACATTCTGGTTATATTCTTTTTTTTTTTTAAGCACCACCAACAATAATAACAATAAAAACGCTTTCTCCCAACTAGTTGGGGTTAGCAACACATATCCTATTCCTCCATCCCAATCCGTCAAAAACCATATCTTCAGTCAAATTATGAGTATCCAAATCCTTTCTGATTGACTTCATCCAAATTCTTTTTGTTCTTCTTCTCGCCCTCTTTGATTCTTCAATGAGTAGTCCCTCACACCTTCCCAGAGCTGTCTCCCTAGGTATTTGCTTTACAAATCCAAACCATCTTAAACTACTTTCCTTTATCTTCTGTCTTATTTGGAAAGTACTAAGACGCTCTCGGATATGTACACTCTTACCTTATCTTTCCTACATCCTTCTATTCCCATACGTCCATCACTAACTTGGTGGCAAGGCAGTGGACCATCCCTAACAAGCTCTCTCTTTCTATAATTTGTCACATAAAGTATCAGAAAGAAGAAAAATTTCCCTCAGAACTTCCCCAAAAATTTTACTATTCTAAATGTGCAAAATTTCCCTCCAAATCAAAATTTAAAATCATGGTTGAGAGCTATATTCCAAGCTCCTGTAAGTTCATACAGGACCAAGCAATTCTACTTTATGCTAGCTACCATTTCTTAGATTTGAGGCTAATTGGTATGACTAAGCGTCCCCCCAGGGGAGGTCATGGAATCAAGTCTCACCAAGAACAATTGTAGCAGCTGAGCACAAGGTCCCTTCACTAGCTTTTCACTAACAAATAACAGTTAACCAACTAGTGTATGCTTATGTAAAAAAAAGAATCAATCTTGGATCTGAGAAATCAAGAACCATCGAATTATTTAATAATCATACGATTTTTCTTTCAATAAGGAAAGCAATATAACACTTACGGTGATGCCAGACATTTCCAGCCAGGCCCTCTGCTTTTCTGGTAGCATCTTCAAACTTCTTCCCCCATCGACCCAATACATTCAGGATCATCTCCATCGGACCTGAATTGGAAAACATAATAAGTACCACAAAAAAATCTAATGAAAAAATAAATTCCTGAAACAGTGAAAAATAACGATTGCCCAATACTGACTCTTTCCAGAAGATCCAGGAACAGGGGATGTGCGGACGTAAGGGTTATTGGTATGAGAGGAGCCACTGGAGGAGGTGGTGGTGCTGCCGCTTGTAACGGGAGGAACCGAGTACTTCATGTAGTTGGCGTTCAGGGAATCGGAAGAGGGAATAGCTTCGCCGGCAACCCAAGTAGCGGCCTGTTGATTGATAGGATGAGACTGGGGTCCGACGGGGGTTCCCATTACCCAGGTGCCCCACCTCCCGTCGGTTGCTACTAAGTTGTTCGACTTTGTCGTGCCTTCCTCATTCTTAGTCTTCTGATTCCGGTGGTCCATCTTAGACCGATCTGCGTTGGAAGGGGAAGAACAGAATCAAATGTAATTGCGCTAAGAAATGGAACTGATGCGATTTTTTTTTTTTTCGGTGGAAGAACTGATGCGATTCTGTTGCACAATCTCTCTCTCTCTCTCTCTCTCTCTCTAGTCGGTGAGAAATATTACAATAATGCTAATAGGCTCTGGCTTGCACCAAGACTCCCCACCTCAAAATGGTAAACTTGTTACTATAACAATGGTGCCAATAAGCTCTGCAGCACACCACCTTAAAATGGTAAATTTGTCACTTTAAGTCTATAACAATGGTGTCAATAAACTATCGCTTGCACTAAGGGTGGCAATGGGCCGGGTGACCCGAAAGGGTCCCGTTCGACCCGATTATTCGACCCTATGTTTGGGCGGATTTGGACAAGGGTTGGTAATCCATAGGGTTGGGCCGGGCTGAAATTTAAGGTCCGGTCAGTTTTTTTGGTCAAGTTTGGGTTTATATTAAATTAGCCTGGTTTGGCCCGACCCGAGATTTTGAGTAATATATAACTTTTACTTAAACTTATCATTATTTTGTGACTGGTGATAACGGATTTGTAAGAGGCTAAATATATTAGAATAGAAAGACAACTAATACATTTGAACCAATACAATCATCTACCTAGAGAAAAGGTAGGGAAATTTGTCTCAAGATAGCCCAAATCGTCGCGCAGCCGTTCTGTCAAGAGCGTTCTTTGTCAACTTTGATATGTGGAGAAGACAAAGAGAAGGAGCAAGAGGGAAGGGAACATTGCAATAACTGAAGAATGTAGTTAGAATGCAATCAAAGAGCAGTAAAACCTTACAGGTTGAATATCACTCTCTTTCTCTTTCAGTGTCTTTTCTCATTGTTGTTTCAGATTTTAGGGTTTTCTGGTTTGGGCTCAGAGTTTCATAACAAATGCTTTCGATCCTCTTCAATGGAGGATGGGTTCTGGTATTTGTAGGGAGTGTTGCCACTCTTCATGGGACAAGTGTCACTCGGCCAGGCATTCAGAGGGGGACCCTCATGTGCTAAGCAAATCCTGAGTACCACGTGGTCTTGGCTAATATCTTGAGGGACGTGTGTACTTCAATATGGCTAAGTTACTTCCAGAGAAAGAGACCAAATCATTTCAAACCTTAAAAACTGTTCTGCGAAATGTTGCTTTGGAACTTGAGCAACACGGATTCGGAGACGCGTCACTTTCACACAAATTCCAAGGAACAACGTCACAATTCCTGCCACCATTCCAGATAAGACAAAACCCCCTTTAGATAGTTTAGAAAGCAGATATTTATAAGTCGGTGAGATTTTTACCACGTGCTTTCCATTCTGAGAATCGGTCTCAAACAACATTTTTAGGTGACAATTCAATGTATGAGGTACTTTGCTGATGTCGTATGTTTCGAAGGAGAACTCCCTTTGGTGGCTATCTTCCTTCCAAGGGAATCAAGAACAACTATATTCTTACAGGGTGAGCAATGTATTCTCGAATTACCCAAGTAGAGAACACGAGGTTAAGTGTCTCATCAGGGAATTCGTTTTCATGACCAATCGTCCCTATAAAGAGGAGGTTGTTTTGAAATCCCTTAAGGTTCATAGCTACAGTAACCAATCCGAGTGTCTTCTACTTGAATGAAATCAGAAGTAGACATGTGAATTTCTATAAGGTGGAGTGAGATGACGTTTTCATAGCCGGTGAGAAACTTATCTGTCAGGAAATGCGTCTAAAGATGGCGTGCTTTCGACTTCTAAAGCCCTTTCCACTTAGGATTTTCTTTCTAGAAGTGAAAGTCCCAAGAAATGACTCGAAATCAATTCATAAGAATGAATAAAAGTGACTTCGAGTCCAATGTTGTGTTTCAGATGCATAAAAGAGTGCATTCGAGGGGGTGAACCCAAGTTTGTGTCCTTCGAGGAGGACATAATCCTTAGTCTTTTGGGGGTGACAAATCCTTTGACGAATTGGCCATCTCAGGGTGGTTAGCCTCGAATTCGCCTTAGTAGAAAGGGATATTCCTCCTTCGAATTCATTTAGCAGGAGGAAACATACCTCCTTCGAATTTACCATATGGAGGTGGTTAGCCTGAAAAAGACTTCCTTTGGAATTGTCCGTCGAAGTTGTCCCTCAGATCTGTCTGTTGAGGTTGTCCCTCGGATACCTCCGTCGAGGTCGTCCCTCAAATCTGTCCGTCGAGGTCGTCCCTCAAATCTGTCCGTCGAGGTCGTCCCTCGGTTTTGTCCGTTGAGGTTTCCTTAAGGAGAAGGAATATACCTGCTTTGTGATCCTTCAAGGCAAAGCATAAAAGTAATCCTTCGAAGTCTATGGACATGATCCAAGGCTCTTGAGTTAGAAGGTATAGAAAGGTCCCTCGAGGATCTTTCCTTGAGTAAAATACCTTTAAAACGTAAAGGTATGTAATAAAATTGCTTGAAGTCTATTATAGAGAGCAAATAGATGTGATTTCGAGGATCTATTGAAATCTTAGCTATTTGAGGAGTCTATTAGGGGCAGTATGTCCCTACATACGTCCTTCGAGAAAATAAGGTCCATCGAGGGAACAGTAAGACTCGTTCCCTTCGGTGTCAAGAAGGCAGTGTGTCTGTGAAAACCCAAAAGTTCAAAAGTTTAAAATAAAGGGTATTTCGATAATTTTTCTCATTTTGACAAAAAATTTAAGCTAAGTTCTAACGAAAACTAAAAAAATAAGTTGATTTGGATTTAAAAAGGGAATTTCTGGAAGTTGGCAATACCCCAAAGGAGTATTACCTCACAACAATGTAGTATATGTTTTAGCTTCTTAAGGAAACTAGTAATACCTCAAAAGAGGTGTGCCTTAGATGGACTATAATAAAATTGTGTTGTTGCTTCTTAAGGAAGCTACTAACACCCAAATGGGTGTATTCCTAATTGGACCATAGTGTTTCTCATGAAGCTTTTTGAAGAAGCTAAATAAGAAGCCGTGTATTGTCTTTGGGAGGAGACTTTGTTTTGGATTTGAAAAAAAAGAGAGGAAGAGAAATTCGTTGAAGAAGGAGGGAGAAGAAGAAGAAAAGGAACGAGGGCAAATCAATTGAAGAATTTTTCAAATGGGGTAAGTATATATTGTAAGTTTCAAAAGAAAGTTGGGGTTTCTGTGTGGTTTTGAATGGGTTTTGAAATTTAGCATGTGATGGTTCAAATTTCTGATTTGCATCTATTTTTCTGAATTTTTCATATATATGGTTGCATGACACTATTTCTTCTAGGAGGAAGAACACTAGTAGATCAATTGAGATATCATGCACTTGGAAAGTTTTGTGTTGAATGAGGCTTACTAGTCTAAATGTAAATTCGTTAGGAGTTATAAGATGTAGTCAAAGATAATCTACATCAAGAAAGGTGTAAATGTGTTATCTTGCAGAAACTGGCATTTTTGATCGATCGATCGATCGACATCTTTGATTTGTGTGATTGCATATTAAATTAAAAAGGATATTAAGGGATTTGTTTGTGGCT
>JAUPMG010000006.1:18305281-18332862 GCA_031762675.1 Pachysandra terminalis
TCGGGTTCAGACCGAGTCGAATATTTTGGGGTTTTTTTGGGATCGGCTTCAACTCGGAGATCGCCCCAATCCGATCCTTTACACTATGTTGACGGCTGATGATAATTTCATCTCCAAAAGGTGGGCATTCCTAGCCGATTTATTTTGTGCAAACCAAGTGAAGAATCAGCCAACCATCTTGTACTAAATTTCCAGTTCAACTCCAAACAAGTCATTTGAGATTCTTTATTTCAAAAGTCTAGGTGGATTGGGTTATGCCCTCGTCCTTTCTTCTCCCTCGAGCTGTTTGTGGCTGGCTCCTAATGCCAAGAAGAGTGTGCTATTGGGTGAAGAAATGTCCTTTTTTTTCCATATGCTGGTGCATTTAGAAGGAAAAGAATTGCTCGACTTTTGACAATAAAGAGATATCTCTAGAGAGGTCTAGTCATCTGCCCTTCGATTTTTGTTTCATGGAGCTAGTGTTACGGGCAAGTTTTCTGGTTCTTTTCAGTCCTTTGTAGGGGATTGAAGTTCCTCTTTTCTTTTGTAGAGCTTTTAAAGGTCAGTTTGGTCTTGCCGTCTTGGCTCTATGCATGTTAGGTGTACAAGGGCAATTCTTTTATTCACTTTATGTTCAATACATTTCTTCTTATTTACCCCCACCCACCCACCCACACCCACACCCACACCCCCACTCTCACCCCCATCCCCACCCAGTCACCCACCCAGTGATAATTATATGAAGCAGAAGATATTTTAGCCATTTGCATCAAGCTCAGACTTCCTTCTTGCATGTACGGTCCCCCGGAAACACACTATAATAACAGGTAGAGATCAATTAATAGCATACTCAATCAAATGGGTGATTTTCTCGCCTACTAGGGATCCCATGCTACCCCTCCATGAACTGAAAATCCATAAACCCAAGTTGTATGGGAATACCATTTACCCACCCATCCACCCACGCATGCACACACACGCACCCACCCATGCACCCACGTACGCTTGCCTGTCCGCAAGCACGCATACATCAATCGGGAACCACCTATTCGCGTGAAATTGGTGCTTTTAGAGATCATAATAGTAGGAGCATATTATTGTTTCTAGGAGCAATCAGATAAGGTAATACAAATGGAGATGCAGCTTTCATTCTAGTCTAGGGCCCTAGTTTTCCACAGTTATGCCTAATTGGAGTAACGTCGTTTAATGGAGAGGATTCCCCAAACACACCAAGATGAACACCACAGAAACTTAGAAGAGACAAGGACATCATCTCACATAATCAAAGAAGCTAGGCATTGGCTGTTGAATATTGTGTTCTTTTGGCAGTTATTGTCACTTGCCAAAATAGTACCAGCTAGATCTTTTGTATGATTTTTGCAATGGTTATTTCATTTCCCTTGTCCCTTTTCTCTTTTCCTTCCAGAGTTTTAATCATCAATCACACATCATAAACATATGGTCTTCAACAAGTTGCTTTGATTGGACAAAAATAAGATTTAATAAAAAAACCGTAAGCTCTTAAATTGGACAGAAATCTTGATAGATAAGTTACAGGCTATTAAATCTTGGCATTATCATATAACAACCAACTTCTACATGTAACAGTACTGTTCTATTAGCACCAGCAGTCTCATCTGGCATCAAAGCAGATTCTTCATACACATCCAATAGAACAGCCACAAATCATATCAAAATCAATGTAGTATTTTAGGTATTCCATCAATAATAATATTATCTATCTATCTAAAAATGAGGCAAAAAAAGCATTCTACAGTTACCTCTCTCAGTGATGATTCCAGCAACTGATTTTTGTTCTCCTGGCTTCACAACCACCAAGGCTCCAACATTGTGCTGTGTCATCTGCAATGAATTTGGCGTATGGCTTCAGTGGAGAGGTGACTAACATGTTATGTGATAAACACATTCCACTAAAGACGAAACATAAACTCCATTAAATGGCAAATGTTGGGTGCCTCAGAAAGCAAAACATTCCTGAGATGAATCTAGTTACGATGAAGATGTTGAGAGGAATGAGTGGAAAGACTTCAGAGAAAAAAGAACAAATATATCAAAGAGAGTATAGGTACTCCTAATATGAGATAAACTAAAGGATAGACGGTTGAGATAATTTGGACATGTTCAAGACGGATTGTGACAGTGCTTGTCAAAAGGTGAGAGTGTCTGCAAAGTTGAAGGATCTAAAAAGGTTAGAGGAAGACTTAAAAGGACCTGAATGGACCGAAAAGGCTAGAAGGCACTTAATCAAGCCAAAGCTGTAGTTTTTAACAGGCTGAATGGTGGAACAGAATTTGTGTTATTGATCCGAACCAGATTTGATAAGGCATCATTTTATTTGATATTGTCATCGTCGTTTGTGATATAAAAATGTTTTATTGCAAAACACATCATCCTGTGATAAGTTACAAATAATTTGTGTGCAGGTGAAAGACATTTCATGATGAGCTAAAATAAAATCATTCAGTTTACTTTTCTTCTTTCTTACATTAAATTTATTCAGTGGGATAATTGATTCAAAAGCACAACAACAAAAGAAAAACAACCAAAAGAAATAAAAAGCAAAAAAGTGCATACCGATTTCACAGCATCATATACAGAGTCATCCGTGGTACACCATAGCCAAGAGCCATCGGCACTTTTACCTTTGGCTTTCAGAATGTCCGAAATTGTGGTGCTTTCAAAACCATGTTCTTCTAACCGAGCAGATGCAAATGACTCAAAGCGTGAAAATAGAACAGGCCGCATGACTGGATCAACCAAACGAATACGTTGCAAGACTGCATGTTTGAGAATTTTTCCATGCGAACGGATTGCTTGCATGGCTCCCTGCATCTTATCTGTGAAAGAAAGGGAAAAGGAAAAGTGCATGCTCTAAGTTAGGAGAATTTTCGCTCATGTCCACAAATTCAAAAGACATTAGGAATTCCTCTAGTGCGGTGGGTAATGGGAGCTCTAAGAATTGTACCATAGACATCAAAGAAAATTATTTATGCAGCCTTATCGCTCATGCCACATGAAATCTTCTAAATGAGTGGCATACTCATGTCAAACAGATGTTCAATTCTGATTCCTCTTTATTTGCAGAATATTAATCTACAACGTAGCATAACTTCTACATTATGAAAATTACTATAGATATCATATGCACAATGCTCAAGACAGTGAAAGATAATAATTATCTACCATATTATCAAGAGATACAGCTAAATCCACAAATTCTAATCCCATATGAGAACAAATAGGTTCTTAGTTAACTGTAAGTGAGGGGAACACTTCAGAAGAGTGCAGAAGAATATGTACAAGAGAGAGAAAAAGGGACACACAGGTACTCTTAAAAGAAAACACGTTAAGTACAGATGATATCAAGCTCACTCTACATCACATCCTTAACCCTCATTAAATACTCCTTCGAAGGAGTGCCTGAGAAGAACTCAGCCCTTCAAAAACCACCCTTAGCAAGCTTATCAGCCAATTCATTAGCTGATCTAGACACATGTATGAACAAGGTGTTCAAGCCATTTGCCAAAAATCTAGCCAATCAAACTGAATGAATAACCTTCCAGGAACAGTCCTCATAAATCTCATCCATGAAATGATGGTGTGCGAGAGGTCGCCTTCTTCAACCTTGCAATAAATGCACGAATCTTCGCTCCAATGGAATTTCCATTTCAATAGGACCCAAATAGCCATGTACAATCATGTTCGTATATTCCTGAAAATTCTTTCAACACCAGATGGACTGGGGTTTCCCACACAGAATCCATCAAAGTTAAGTTTAAGTGTGCCTGCTCTAGTGTGGGTTCATGACACATGATCTGCTGGATAAGGCCACATACCTATGATGATTGCCCAGTGCCACATCATCTCTGGAACTGGAATCTATATGCCTCTGAATTCTGGGTCACCCATGATGCGCATCAACATAATCGACTTGAAAAGCACACCTCCACTTGATCTAGTTCCCTCAAAGATCCGCTTATTCTTTTCCCTCTAAATTGCCACACAATGACATTAAATAGTAACTCGTACAACATCCTCCCTCTCTTTTGCAAATAATAGAATCTCCACTCGTCCAAAAGTAAGGGAACCACTTGGGATAAGACCCAATCCACATCAATTATCCATAAAAAAGAAAAAGGAGCATCAAATAACCGTGAGAAGAAACAAATGACCTACAAATCACCCTGCCTTAAACACATAACCATAGCATGCATAAGCAAAGGTACCAAACTGAAGAAAAGAGGAGGTTGCATCCGAATAGTATAGCATCATTAAGGAAACAACCTAGCCAACAAAAAGTAGTATTCACTACACATCCAAAAGTAGTATAGTCCTATTGGGATGAACCACCAAGTGACTGTAGGCGACGCAACCATGCAAGACGAACCATGGCCTCTTTCATCTCAATAAAAAGCTCCCTATGGTCCTTCTTCAAGAATATATCCAAGGCAAATAGATACAACTCGCTTCCTGGTTGTACTTCATCCATCTCATTCAGGCACTCAATGCAATCCCTAATGGTGTATTGCCGCTCAGGTTGTGTAGACTTAAATGATGCAGCTGTCCGCAGTTCAACAACCTCACAAAGGCGGTTGATTTGCCTATCTAACCTAGAGGTGCTTGATTCCTTGTTACACCGACGTGAGGAGGTTGATCCATCATTTTGCCTCATACGCTTAGGAGGCTCACTTTCCTCTTCATTCTCACTGGCCACGTCATTACCTTGATTCTTTCCTATCACATTGATTGAATTACTCGGCACACTTGAATCTCTTGATTGTGTTGGGCCACTATCATTAGCTGGCAAATTTCCTTGAGTAGGTGTCCAAGATGTCTGTCCAATAGCTGTTGTTCCTCCAAATATAACGTTCAATTCATGGGAAAATTGAAGACCCTTATAGCGAAATTGTGCAGTTTCAGGGTATGTCTGCACCAAATTTAATCGTATATTACTAATATATCATTTTAATTCATTGATATGCATTAAATATAGTATACAAATTACATACCTTTATAAGACTATCCCAACGCTCATTAGGTACATCTACTGTCCGAAGATCCGGATCCCATCCTGACCCACCAAACTCCTTAAGTATCCTATCCCATGCTTGCCACTGAACTTTAGTATTATCCCAATGATTCTTCAATTGTTTTTGCTTATACCTCGAACCTGTTTTCTTATAAAATTCATCGACTAAATAGCTCCAACCAATCTTATTAAGGTGTGTCCCGGGTCTATTTCCAATCAATGTTTGTTCCAAGCATAAATCAACAAACACTTTATGCTGGTTGGCTGTCCAATGAGCCTTCACTCTACCACTTAAGGAAGCAGACATTCTTTGTTGAGTCTCCGTTTATTTCCTGATTCAAAAAGTCTAACTTATCAACAAAGAAGGAATTGACCCTTCAAAACACTTCTTAACACACCAGCTTGGGTTTGGAATAAATTGTAAATCCTAACTTCAGCACATGTGAGGAGATATAACAACCATTTAATTAAAAAAAATAAAATAAACAGGTCCAAGTTACTAATCAAAGAAACACTTGCAAAAGTATCCAAAGAAGAAAAGAGAAAAAGGCAAATCAACACACCAAGGTAAGTTGCAGTTGTATTAAAATATAAATAAGTACAAAATTAATTTACAGGCCACACCTCGTGGGCAACATAGGTATTACTAAGTAAAACCCGAAGTAAAGAAACCAATACAACATCAGTACAAAGGGAAACCCACTAAAAGTCAACCAAAGCAGCATAGAGAGTCCCAACAAAACCCAGCAATAAGCAGAACAGCATCCAGCAAACTCTTTCTGCAGCAAAGTAGCAACCACCCACTGTCCAAAGCAGCACAGAGAGCTCCAACACAACCCAACAAACAGAAACAGAGCAATAACAAATCCAAAGATGACCCAGCAAGCCTTTTGCAGCAAAAGTAGCAAGAAAACCACTGTACTCAAGCTACAACATCCCCAAACAAAAGAGAGAGAGCAACACCAATAGTCTTTCATTTGAGAGAAGTAGCAACCCAGATCCAACCCAACATAGCAGTAGTACAATCAGATATCCACAAAATAATCCAAACTCAGCAATCTAAACAAACCCAACCTATGGATCCAAACC
The DNA here is from genome assembly GCA_031762675.1 of Pachysandra terminalis. Taxonomy (NCBI): domain Eukaryota; kingdom Viridiplantae; phylum Streptophyta; class Magnoliopsida; order Buxales; family Buxaceae; genus Pachysandra; species Pachysandra terminalis. Next base: position 18,311,400 of record JAUPMG010000006.1, read on the forward strand.
CAAAAATAAAAAAAAAACAACTGGACACCCATCAGCACCAGTCCAAACGAAACATAAGACCCCTTACAATCTCATAATCAACACACCAAGGTTATCTGATTCCAAACGTGAGGTGTGGACATGAAGCAAGGTAGATTTGAATTCAAAACAATCTTTAGGAAAGCCAAGTTTGATTCATGAAGCCCAGTTTCTGGCTCTGCTAAACATATTCACCATTCATCCAACATTTTCTTTTACATGAATCTCATCCCTATACATACATTTTCTTACAATCTACTCTTGCTCCCTCTTCTCTCTCTCTACCACATTGGGATTTCTGTGTTCTGTAGTTTTAACTTCAAGACTCTCAAAGCCATTTGTATTATCAATTGTTGCTTGTGGTTCTCTCAATATGAAAGCAACTATGTCTAGTACTGTTACAAAGAGGGTATGCAGTGCTACTGAAGGTGGAAGTAGATCATTTTTTCCTTTCTGTGGAAGCAAAGCTCTCCATGTGAGGTGAATTCTGCCCATAACCATACTACAAAATGGTGACCAGAAAAAAGGGGAGAAATAACAAAATCATGCTAGAAAATTAAAGAAAAATACTTGAAAAACTATTAAAATTAAGAACAATACAGTAGATGCAAAATGAATAGCATAAATATTCTCTGTACAACCTAGCTTTGCTAGCTTTCATTTTTCAATACATTTTACTGTGTATGCATCTTGTCTATAAGACTCGCCCTGTTTTTACCGATTAAGAAGAAGAAAAAAAACACACAATTACAGCTATATTTGAGCACAACTTAAGCTTATAATCTTAATTGTACACAGAATCCACAAAAATACATACCAGTTATCAGAACAACACTAATCGTTCACAGAAAAATAAAAAGTTATTGAAGTTCAAATCAAAACAATAGGATCAAAGTAAAAAAAAATATTTAGAATAAAAACCGATCTAATTCATCGAATATAATAAAATCAAACCCAATTTCTTAATATGAACTGAACGTTTAATTAATCGAATACAAATGGATCTCATTCATCGATCTAATTCATCGAATACACCAATCCAATACAAATCGTCTAGAACTAACCTTTTAGCAGAAGAATTTCTCGATAATCCTCGCAGCTCTCACAGGAAACGCAGCCGAAGTAGAGAAGAACTGATGAAAATGAAAAGAAGAGGACGAGCATGGTTTTCGTCGACCTAAAAAGATAAAAAGACTGGCAATCGTATAGATGGATAGGGGTAAAATAGGTAGTTTAAAAAAATAACTAAAGTTTTGAAATAGCTTAACGCACAAGTGATTGGGTCTTATGTAGTTAAAAAAAATAACTACAGCCTTCGCCGTAGTGCTTATGGGTAAGCACTTACTCATAAGTGCTGCCAAACACGCATTTAAGTTTAAATAAGTGCTTTAATAAGCTATAAGTTGAAATAAGCACTTATATAAGTCGGGATAAACGCAGCCTAAAATTTGCAATCTTAAACCCTGAAAGAAGAAGAGCCCTAAACCCTAATTTCTAGACCTTAAAATGTTAATATATAAAATTATATTAAACTTTTTAAATAAAGTTTTGACAAATAAATAAGGAGTAATACTTGATGCAACCTCATCAGTTACGTCTTTGATAGACCAAGGCCAAGCTTTATTGGGCTGGGTTGAGGAAGGCCAAGGCCCTGTACAAAGGGTTGCTTTTGATCAAATAGGCCATAGGCCAGTCCGCATACAAGGACAGTTCAATTTATAGTCCCTTGTTAGTTGGCTTTTCCTCTTTAAAACCCATTTTGAGATGGGAGTCCCCTCTTTCGGTACTTCGTTCATTAGATTAGCATATTCCACCTAATTCATGAGGAAGGCAAACATATTGCCCTATTTAATGATATGAAGCGACGTATCATATCTTGTTATAACAATCGTCTTTTTTTGTTAAAATCATAACATGTGTCTGAATCGATTATAAGACCGCATCATCACCAATACTTATAACAATCGTCTTTTTTTGTTAAAATCATAACATGTGTCTGAATTGATTATAAGACCGCATCATCACCAATACTTATTGCCACTATGCCAAACCTAAGGGGGGGTGTCAATGTAATTTACCCTTGACTTTACGATTATCTTTTGATGGTTGAGATTTATTTAAAAACTCGGCTGAAAGTGTTGCAGAATTATATCAATTAGATGGTTGAAAGTCATTGAATAAAACTGATTTCTTGGCAGGTACGGAAAAATTCTCTTAAGTAGGACAATTATTTTTCAATGACCATGTTAGATACAGGATTGTGAAGACCTTATAAAGGTTCTTAAGTGCGAAAACCTAGATGCTCCCTGTTAATTGTTTTACAATATAAACTCAAATGATAATAACATATGCATGATGTATATTTTCATGAAGATTTACCGAAAAAGAAAATGTCAATTCACGAAGATATCAGTGGGGACCAAGTAGACCGTCTAAGCAAGGCAAGAGAACAAGCGGGGAACAAGAAGAAAGACAGCATCAGAGTTGCTCAAGCAAAGTCAGAAGCCAGAAAGTAACAGCAACGATGAATCTCTTTTAGCTGCTAGAGAAGAGAATGAGAGAGAAAGACATGTAACATCAAAGAGATGGACGGAGTGACGGACACCAGCACAGCCAAGCCGAGGTTCTAAACCAAACCGATCTACTTTGGGAGATGCAGGTGGGTGCTGTCCCCCGAATCCGATACTATTTTTTTTTACCTCTCAATGATACCAATCTTACTCTTGGGAGCTGTATGTGCGTGTCCTTTCCCCTCTGAATCCGATACCTCTCTTCTCTCTAGACGCCTTTTATTGGATGTCTTCGAAGAGAAGAGGCGTCTATTAGACACCTATGTCTATAAATAAGAGCATACGTCAGAGAACTAGTTTTGTGTTCAATCTTGTGTTTCGTTGCATTTGTTACAGGTTAGTTTTATTTCTTTTAACTACTGTTCCTCACTCTCATCATCATGGAAAACCGGCCAACTGCTCGTCCCTGGTTTCGCATGCCTTTGCGGATGGAGACACTCAGACCTCAGCCTCAACCTCTAGCGCCCCAGCCAAGGCCCCCCCTCCTCCGCCCTGCATTTGTACAGGCAATCAGGCCACCAACACCTCAACCCCAGCCAGCTCAACCGCAAGCAATTGCTCCACCTACACCTCAGCCTCGGCCAGTTCAACTGCAAGCAGTTGCTCCACCTACACCTCAGCCTTGGCCAGTTCAACCGCAAGCAATTGCTCCACCTACCGCCGCCCTTCCAACACAAGTTAATCCACCATCCTCTGCATCACTGCCACCGTCTCCAAAAGCAAAAGCCTCCCCTGCCTCTTCTCTGTCAACTTCTCCGGCACCCAAAGCCTCGTCTCCACCTTCACCATTGCTGCCAACATCCCATGGACCAACAACTCAACCAGTTCAACCCCAAGCAAATTCTCCACCTACTGCAGTTCTTGTGGCGCCAGTTAGTTCAGCATCTTCTGCGTCGCTGCCACCGTCTCCAAAACCAAAGATTTCGACTTCCTACTATTCTCAGCCAACTTCTCCCGCACCCAAAGCATTGTCTCCTCCATCAATGCAGCCAACATCAGCTGCATTTCATGCCCCCACCCCAACGCAATCCCCCAAGATCATCAGGCATTCCTCACAGACCCCACCATACTCTCCCAAAACCAAACCTTCAGCTCCACCTCCATCTCCTCTGTTGTTGCCACCCTCCCAGCTAGAGCCGGTCGCAGAACCCAAACTCAAACCAATAGTTGCAGCTGAGCAGAAGAATGAGCTGGTTCAGACAGAGAGATTTGCGGAACTCGAACCCAAGCCTCTAGTTGTGGCTGAGCAGAAGAGCAAAGTGGTGCACAAGGAAAGATTTAAGACAATACCGGCAGTTACCAGTTCTGACTTGAAGAAGGAAGTTCACAATGGTAGTAATAAGCATAGCAATGGAGAGGGAGACGTGGGCCAAAACAAGGACAAGGATGTTTGCAAGAAGTCGGCAGGTGCCGAGGATATGGAAAGGAGGGTGATAACCATTGCAGGCGAAAACAAAGGGGCCTACATGGAGCTGGGCTATTTCAACAAGAAGCAGGATAAGAAGGGCGATCCTTATCTTCACCATCATCACAGCCACAAGAACTCTCCAAAATCTATACGTGACAGCAAAGAATCACACAGCAGCAGTGATGACCAAAAGGGTAAAAATAAGACAATGCCATCCTCTTCCACGCCTATGAGTGCTTTTGTGAACAGCAACGTACACGGTGCCAACAACTCCATTCTGTTGCAGTGTTCCTGTGCTCACAAAGACCCAGGGGTTCACATCAACCTCTCCAGAAAGCCTGCTAGCCACCTCTCAAACAGCCAACAGTCTTAATTACATGCTATACAAACAGATTGGAAGAAAGAATAAGCTTATATACTTTAAAGAGGTCAGGATTATGTGACTGTTTGTGATGTTAGTTCGTGTAAGTTTTCCATGTTAAGTAGCTGTTCTGGTCTGAATAAGATTGGTCTATTGCCATTCATTTGATTATTAAATTATTATTTCTCACATGTCAAACCGTTAAGGAATTGAGAAAAAGAATGGCAAATTGTTCACTTCCGATCCACAAAATTATCTGACGATGGTCAGTAAGTGTAAGCAAATTTGTTTCAAACTCGGTTCACAGTACTTGCGATGTATTAATTCCAAGTATTATAAAAACCCAAAAGCCCTATCAGGATATCAATAAGAATGATTCTTCATTACAGAGATCTTTATGGAAGCACCATTTTAAACATCACACGACATTCTTACCAGAACTGAAAAAAAGAACATGTTATACAACTTTATGGGATCTACAATAACAAAGGTCATCAAAAACCTTAGTCATCCTGGAAAAATCCCCTGCCCGATCCACTGATGTACTTAGAAACATGAGCGCATCATTCTGTAATGTCATGAGGGGCTTCCAGTCTACTATAGACTCGAGGTAGACATCTCTTGCTGAATTCACAATTGGGATATGAAAATCCTCATAAGACCAAGTCACCACTACCTTAAAGTTTTAATTTCCTCAAAGTTCATTGTAGCAATTATATATAAGATGCATATTTGTGTGACCTAGATCGTGACAGACCATATTGTCAGGAAAAAAAAAAATTCAATTCAGTTAACCATAACAGACATGACGTCTGTTTTTTTCAGATCGTATGGATCATATTAACAACTAACAAGCAGGAAAGTCCAATGACATACCATTCAGAGGTAACAGAAGAAAAAGTAAGGGAACAATAATAACACTAACGGAGCTACCATGCTAGTTAAAAGAAAGTTGCTTATTTCCTATTGGCAATAGACACAAAGTTGCTCATCTCCTTTTGCCGCTCAGGCTTTCTTCTGCTTAATTGGTGGGGGGAAGATAACACGGAAGATCCAAGCAGCCAGAATCGCTCCTACGAAGGGGCAGATCCAGTAAACATATAACTGCTCCCATGTGTTATGCCAATTATTAACATACGCCCAACCAAAGGCCTGCAGAAACAATCCAACAGCAGGCACACATGTAGTCAGGATTAAAGCCTCCAAACAGTAATAATATAAAATAACACAAAGCACAGATAAAAAAAATATAAGAAAGGTTACAACACCACAGAACATCGAGGCCTTCATTTTATATATGTTTGTTTCTTCATTTATTGTCTGACAGATGAAATGAGGATCCTCTATTCAGGATCTAAAAGGTATATAGTTCACACCATCCCAATGACTGTATGTAGCCAACCAATGCAATCTTCTTCCTTAACATTCTCAATAACTGCTGGTTGTACTATGCCATCTAAATTGCAAGTCTTGAAGGAAAGGTTAGGTTGATTTTACACTACACATTATGTCCATGCCAATCCAAAGGTTAAGCATAGCATTTGGATGTCCAGATTGGCAACCACATATCTATTAGGGATGACAAGGGGGCTTGTTGAGGGCAGATTTTTTTTTAATTAGAGAAAGTAAATATATATTAGTCTGCTGAAATGAAAAACATTACAAAAGTCCCTTCAGTACACCAAAAGTGTACATCAAAACCAAAACAACCAAAAGTACAAACCCCTATGTCAAATACAACATCCAAACCCTTTTTTCAAAAGATCTAATCCACAAAAGTCGATATTACATCCACAAACCTTCAGGATTGGTATTACGGAACTCCGGCGCCATCGAAACCCAACTGAAAAGAGAGGATTTTGCTTTTCTGATTAGTTGGCAATCCCTAACCAAAATCCTGGACAGAAATCCACCCTACTTCAAACGCAGTCATGTGGTGTTGGGAAGGATCCAATTTTTTCATACATGATAAATAAAATATCATTTTTCAAGTAAAAAAAGAAACATATTTTTAACATTTCTTTTAAATATATGGTTAACTTGCCAAAACTGCCCAATAGTGGTGGGCTGTTACTCGTTGACTTGAGATTGCCTAGTAAATATAGAAATCCCAGTGACTATAAAGTTTTGGGACAATTACACTTTAACTCCCTGAGGTTTCTGATAATTGCAATTATACTCCTTGAGGTTTTTGAAATTACACTGACACCCTTTGTCAGAAACCTCAAGGGGGTCAGTCAGCTAACGACACCAAGTCATTGACTGATATACCCCTTATAAACCGCTTTTCATCAATCGTTTGATGTGTTTTCCTTTTTTCCTCTTTGATGAATGATTCAAGTGTGAAGTTAGAGCATGATGACTCTTTAGTCAAGAGATTAAGAGGGATATTTTAGACTTATGGTTTATCTACTTTATCTAAAAGTTATTCAATTCTTTATAAGGGGTATATCAGTCAATGACTTAGTGTCGTTAGTTGACCAACCCCCTGAGGTTTCCACGAAGGGTGTTATTGTAGTTTTAAAAACCTCAGGGGGTCTAACTGCAATTGTCAGAAACCTAAAGGGGTCAAAGTGTAATTTTCCCTAAATTGTTTTTAAGGTAAAGAAAACAAAATAGAGAGATAAGAGCTTCTTCCTTCAATAGCTTGAACTTTCTCTTTCTTCCATTAAAATTTATAAAAATACCAAGGTTTCAAGTCAAGCCTCATGCTTATATACTAATTTAACTGAATGTATGAGAGTTTGATGGGTGAGAATTAGGCCCAAAAATAAGATGGTATTGGTGTTTTTAGTAGAAGAGCCATTTATCTGACTGGCAGTCGCCCTTGTCTTCAAATGACCTCAAATAAAGAGTTGCGTTTGAAACTGAAATTTTAAAATCCATTCTTCTTCTTCTTTTTTTTTCTTTTTCTGATGAATAATATCTTTGAAATCCGTTCTTTGCTATCTTCACACTAACAAATAAAGGAATCTCTATAAAGAGTTAATTAGTTAATTGCCTCTTCTTCAAATAAACACAAATGAACCATTTAACGGAACAAACATGCCAAAAAAAAAGGTTAGCACTAGAGAATAAGAGCATTTGCGTTGAAACTGAAATTTTGAAATTCATTCTTCACTATCTTCACAGTAACAAATAAAGGAATCTCTGTCAAGAGTTAAATAGCCTCTTCTTCAAGTAAACACAAATGAACCATTTAACTGAATAGACACACAAAAAGAAAAATAAAAAGTTAGCACTATACTGTAACAGCATCGGTATCCTTTACCATGACTATCAGTAGTGTTTTTAATTCATTGGACACTGATGTCATCTTTATGGAAAGAAATATACTTTACTTCCTCTTCTGATTTCGTTAAGTAGGTCACCTAGAAGTTGGAGATCGACAAAAGCCGATACTCTCTTTGATGGCCAAATTACACAAGTAAATCCATGCCACCGTCATCCACAAGCATAGCTGAGAATAAGAAAGGCATAGAAGGGCATTATGTTCACAATAGACCTCGTTTTGATCTACCCCCACTTAAACAGTTGGTACCCAACCGTAGTTAGTTACCGACATACCGCACTTGTTGGATAGCACAAGATCATGAAGGTCACCTACTGCTTGACAATTAACCAACTTTTTGGATCAAGGAATAAGGGAAAAGGAAAGTGGTCTATCTCTCCTTTATCTTTAAAACAAACAGACTGCTATGTACTGGTCCAAACTCAAGACTTGTCTGTACAGTGATTTTTCTATTCTTTTTCGATTGTTTTGTATCCCAGGTATATACCAAACTGGTCTAGACCAGTTCTGATACGTATCAGCTGGTATGAACCGTCACCAGATGACACATTAAACTATGCTATCATTGACTCAACTCAGCTCTTCTAGTAGTTACTTTGTGGGTTAGTATGCTCCAGGATTTCAAAGGCCATACTGTGTCAATGATTACCAGACATTGGTTCACCATTGCCTAATCATCTCTTCTAGCAATTGGACACCTGTGATTGAGAAGGTGGAGTCGATACTTGCCACATGGAAAAGGAATTATCTGTCCCTTGGTGGTAGGATTACGTTGATTCAGTCCGCCCTTGCTAACATTCCGATATACTATCTCTCTATGTTCAAATGTCCAAGTAGGGTGGTCAAGAATATATATATATATATATATATATTTTTTTTTTTTGAGAACCAGGGTGTCCGGGGCAGCTTGTGCACACCACGACTAATCCCTGGGGCCCTGAAGCTAACGACCGGGTAAGCCTCCAGTGGTCCCAAGTGAAACGGCCCCCCGCAAGAATTGAACCCCAGACCTGGTGCTTCATGAGGCACCAGCTGCAAGTGACCATTATTGAAAAATGTCAGAGATTTTCTTTGGGAAGGGGGCGGATATGGTAAAAAGGATCATTTGCTTAAATGCGATGTTGTGCGTGTTGAGAAAAAGAGAGGGGGTATTAACCTGGGGAACATTGCTGCTCAGAACATGGCTTTACTTGGGAAATGGCTCTGGCGTTTTTGCAATTAAAAAGACAATTTTTGGTGCAAAGTTATTCATAGCAGGTATGGTTCAGATGATAATGGTTGGGATATTAATCCACACTGGAGGGTGTCCGGGTCCGGCCTTTGGAAAGCGGTTTTCGACCTATCCCCTTTGTTTTTTTCTCATTCACGTTTTTGGTTGGAGCTGGATCTAGAGTAAGGTTTTGGTTGGAACATTTTTGCTTTGATGACATTTTGGCTAACATTTTTCCCTGTTAGTTCAAAGTAGCCTCTGATAGGGATGCTTTGGTGGCTAATATTCTGTCCTGGGCCCCTTCTGGGCTTGTATGGAATCTTCATTTTAGGCGGGATCTTAGGCCGGCTGATATGGCTGAGTTGTCTTCTCTTTTTGTGGCCCTCTAGGATGTCTGTTTTGACCCTTCCCATACTGATCGCAGAATTTGGGTTTCCGGTTGTCAAGATGCGTTTTCGTCTAGGTCCTTCTATCCTTAGTTGAGGGCGGTCCCTTCTGATCCCTCACTTATGGCCCCCTTTCTTTATCTTTGGAAGTCAGATGTTCTTCCTAGAGTTAGGGCCTTTGCTTGGATGGTTTTTCATAAGAGAATTAATGCTCGGGATGTTCTTCAGAGAAGGCGAAAGAACCATGCTATTTCCCCTCAGATGTGCTTTATGTGCAAGCGGGTGGAGGAATCAACTAACCATCTTTTTATTCATTGTCAGATTGCCAGGGAGATTTGGTTTACTTTCTTTGGTATGGTGAATGCATCCTTTGTGATGCCATTTGATGCCTAATCTCTTTTGGGACAATGGACGTGTTGAGACCCGGATCTAGAAAATATAATATTATAATTAATGTTTGAGTAATTAAGTAAAGTTGAAATATGAATGGGTAATTTTTATATTTAATAATGTGGTTTCCTAAGTTAAATAGAACATTGGGGACTAATTAGTAACATGGTATATGAGTTGAGGGTCAATTGGTAATTAATAAATAGCTTGGGGGAAGTAGTGTAATTAATTAAGTTTAAATTCCTGGGATTAGTATTAGTCGTATGGAGCTTGCATTGGATAATAAGGATGGATTAGTAACTAATTAATAAGAGTAATGGGCTGATATTGGAGTAATCGTTTGGACCTAATTAGAAGCAAGGATATTTTGGTAACTTAGCATAGATTTGTTCTAGAAGAATTAGAGTTTGTAAATAGAGATGGATTAGGATTAGAAGGATTGAGATTGACTAGAACAAGGTTAGAAGGTTTCTAATTGGCTAGTGAGTTTGAAGGATCTAAAGGGATTAGTTTCTAATTGGATTGGGATTGAGGAGATTGGTTTTGCACGTTGGAATTAGAAGGAGGAATAGAGAGGAAGATTTGATATAGCTATAAGAAGAGAAGGAGCAAGAGGGAGAAGTCGTGCACAGCAATTAGAAGAGTGAAATTAGGATTTTGATTTGAGAGAGAATAGAAATAGATCTGAGAATAGAGGAAGAGTGAAGGCTGTGGCTGGATCTGGAAATTAAGGAAGAAGAAGAAGAAGAAGAAGCAATTGAAGAGGATCACGTAGAATCGAGCATCGGATCTAGCGTAGGATGTAAGTTGCATTTCCTGTATAGTTCTCTTAGGATTTCGTGGTCGTTTGTATGTGAAAATGTGATTTGCATGCTTGCTATGATTTCCATGTTAATAGATGTGTTGATCATGCTAATATGTTAAGATGATTGATTTCCAGAATTATGTGTCTGTATGTTGTTCATGATGTAGAATTATATGTGTTTGAGCCTCATGAGTTTGATTTGCATTGTAGAGTGATTTTCATGATAATATAGGTACTAGAATCATGTAAGGTAGATCTAGCATGTTGATAGGATTGATTTCTAGATTTTATGAGCATATGTGATTTGATCCATGTTAAACTTGATTATAATGTTTATAAATTGTTTGGCTATTATTTTATTTTTTTTGATAAGTAAAGTTGTGATATTATAAATCTATAAGTATGTCAAAAATTACAGACCACACATGTGTACAAGTATAGACGCCCAACACTGAGACAGCCCACCCAAAAAAAACACAATCAGTGAATCACACTACTAAAGTTCGCCCCACCTATTCACAAAATCAGCAAACTCAACATCACTAAATACCGGGAAAACCTTTGCCCACTGAAAAAGAAGGGCAATAGCTCTATTCCTAAGATCCTCACTCCGCAGCTCCTTACCTTCAAACACTCTAGAATTTCTCTCTTTCCAAATCGACCAACAAACAATTTGGGGACAAAGATTCCATAAAATGTCTCTTCTAAACTTCTTTCTCCTCCAACGCCACGCCAACATCACTTGTTTGGATATTATTGGTTTATCGTATTATTGTTATCATGCATATTGATCTCTAGGATTGTCATAAATTGATTTGGATACCAAAAACTAGGGTTCACGAACCCAGAAAACTACCAAAACACAGATGGCCCCATCGGTACACCGGTGAGCCCACCAACAGGGACCACCTTTTAGTTATTTTAGGGCCACCGGTAGGCACTGGTACACCAGTGAGCTTACCGATGGACCCCCAGCTCTGTTTTTCTGTGGACATTGCTTTGGGGTTGGACTAATTGACTTAAGGGTTAGACCATTAGACTCGGAGTTGTGACCCTACACCTAATATGAAGATTGTGGCATGGTTTTAGACATTGATTGATATAATTGAACCTTGTTAAGATATGATAAGTTGTGCAGGAATAATATGATACTTGTAACTCCTAATATGTTTGTGACTCTAATATGGACATTGAATAATATGATTGAACTTGATAACATTGTAATTGCTTGAGCATGAAGGATATGAATTGTAATAGATTGTGCATGAGTGATATGAATTGTAATGGATTGTGCATGTGTAATAGAATTGGGATTGGTTATGCATGTATGCTTTGGGAAAAGAATCCTGTGATGGTATCCTAAGAATTATCCGTGTGTATGGGCGCACAGATAGCTTCCGAAGGATATTATCACCGGAGATCCTACTATTGTGGGAAAGGATGCTTGTGATGGTATCCTAAGGATTATCCATGTGTATGGGCGCATGGATAGGTTCCGAAGGATATTATCATCAGAGATCCTACTGTTGTGATATGATTGAACTTGTTAACATTGTATGATATGTTGTGCATGAATGATTGTGATTGACTATGCATGTTTGTTGGAAAGGACACTTGTGATAGTGTCCCAAGGATTATTCGTGTGTATGGGCGCACGGGTAGCTTCCGAAGGATATTATCACTGGCAATCCTACTAATTTGTTTGATGGCTCGTCCGGACAACAGGGCAGCGATGAATTGGAATTGTGGATTCTTTGTTGTTGAGGGTAACCATCCTTGGGTGTACATTCCTAAAAAGGTTAGGGGTGACCAATCCTTGGGCGTAAATTCCCAGAAATGGTTAGGGGTGACTAATCCTTGGGTGTAAATTCCCAGAAATGGTTAGGGGTAGACCATCCTTGGGTGTAAATTCCCAGAACGGTTTTGAAAAAGCTACGGGGATTGAGCCTGGGTAGGTTGAAATTCCTACGGAACCACGCTGTACACGTGGGATATTGAATTGTTGAGACATATTGACCATAGTGGTCGTGGAACAGGGTGCTAGTGGAACCGGCTGATCACCGGGAGGCGGGAAGTGCATTGTTTGTATTCATTCATATCATGTGCATTAATCATTTGTATTGAGCATTCTTGTGTGTTTGCATTCATTCATAGCATGTGCATTGCATTCATTCATCTCATCGTTTGTTGTTGATATTGTGGAGTTGATGGTATTGACTTGTTGGCATTGTATGGATATTGACTTGTGAATATTGTGGATATTATGGAGATTGATTTATTAACTTGTTGATATTATGGTTATTAACTTGTTGATATTGTGGAGTATATGGTTATGGACTGGTTGGTATTGTGGAGTGTATGACATGTTGACATTATGGAGTTCATAATGACTGTTTATTTGCTGATTTTCAAGTATGTAATTGTGTTGATAATATGGTTATAATAATAGAAATTGATATGATATAGTGGCTATGATAATATATGGTTATGATGCTAAGAAGTTGGTATGATAGTGTGTTATATGTATTGTCATCATTCCATGTTATTCCATGACACTAGTATGTTCTGATGTGATAGCATGTGATTGTATGATCTCCATGATGATTACTATGATATGATGTGTTTACATGGACTAACATTGTCTCATGAGGATGGTTGTCGGGATTGTTTCTTACTGGGCATTCCAAGCTCACGCAACCTTTCATGTTGCAGGTTAAGGTGGATTAATGGATTGCATGGACTGATGTTGTTTGCTATTGATATCTGCATTTGATGTAATCGGGATAGATTTGAAATAGTTAATTTGCTGTAATTGTAGGCTCTTATGAAGCCATAGTTTGATTTTGAGTATAATATATTGCTTCCGCATTCTGATGTTCGTTTACACGAGACTAAAATACTCGTGTAAGGTTGGTTTGATTGTTGTGTTCCGCATTCCATGGTTGGAACCCGAAGGTCCCGTCTTGTGATCCGTGACAACCTATAGGGAATCGTGCCACTAGATCCGGGGAGTGACAGGACATTTCCTTGGATGGGCAAGTGTGGTAAGATGCTTTACAGGGCTCTTTTCTTTGCAATTCTTTGGGCCATTTGGAGGGGAAAAACTATAGAATTTTCAAGGACAGATGGCATAGTACTCGGTCCATAGTTGAGAGTGCTTATACTTCAGCTATTTCTTGGGTGATTTCCATTCCGTGGAAGAATTCAGAGGATTATCAGTTATGTCTGTGATCAGAGATTGAGGGTGAGGTGGTCTTCTCCTGTTGTGGGTTTGATAAAGCTGAACTTTGACAGCTCCTGTTTGGGGAACCCAAGTCCTTCTGGGGTCGCGAGGTGTTCAGAGATCACACGGGAAGTATTTTACATGGGTTTTTTGGACCGATCGGGGAGGGTAATGCAATGCGGGCAGAGCTACTTGCTTTGGTTATGGGGTTGAGGGAAGATAGAAGACAGGGTTTTTGGAACTTGGTGGTGGAGGGGGATTCAGCGGTTGTCATTTCTTGGATAAGGGAGAGGAACTATAGCTCGTGGAGACTATCCCATTCTCTCACGCTTGCACTTTCTCTTGGAGAGGGGTTACAATTAGACTTTGCTCATGCCCTCAGAAGTGTCAATGAGCCGGCAGATCGTTTGGCTAGAGAAGGAACTGTTTCCGAGTCCTTTAGTGGGGCAGTACCGAGTGATCTCTTGGTTGAGGAGGTTTAGTTTTCTCTTTGTTTGAGGATTGGTTTTTGTGTTTTTTTTGGATTTTTATGTTTTTCTTACGGTTGTTGGTCCACTGTGTTGTGGCCTAACAGCTATGTACATCCTTCTCTTTTTATTTATATTATCTTCATTATTCATAAAAAATACATATAAATAAAAATTAAAAAAAGAAAAAAACATTGTGCCCTCCTTCTCAGGTCACATTAGGGAAGGCAATGCCATTGGGCAGAAGTATGAATTCCTCTTAGTTGGTTGAAGGAAGCGTCTTCTCTTTTTTCCCACTTCTGGAGATTGGGGAAGTTCATTTTCTGTTATCTCATGGATTCTCAACCCACATATCTGCCCATGGAGGATGTGCCAGCAGGTTCATTTGGCAAATTTCTCGTCAAATGGGATGAATTCCTCATTCACCCATATTCCAAGATCAGCTAATAACATGTCAGATAGACTGGCAAGAAGGGTGGCTTTTGATAGAGATTCTTTATTTGTGTGTTTCCCATCTTAGAATATGTTGCTTGCTATGTTGTTTTCTGCTTATGATGTCTGTTAAGTTTGTTGATTCCTTCTTTATCCGGCTGATCTGTTCATTTGCTTTTTCTTGTATTAAGCACCTAATTTCTGGGTGCATTTTTGTACATACTTCGTCTTATCAATAAAGCTTCAGTATTCATTTGAAAACAAAAAAGCTTAAAATTTGGAATAGTAGCCTAATTAAAAGCTGCCATTTTGAGGAAGCAAATCAGAATGTTATTATTGAAATTAAAGAGAAGAGATAAGCATTTCACTCACCTGCTTCATAACACATCACACAAACATTATTGATCAGGTTTTATTTTCTAAAAAAATGAACATGCATGCAAATGTTTTCACCCTTTGCATAACCTTAATTTTCTAGATTTGGAAGAATGACTTCATTAGGACTATTGAGTCCCAATCTAGAGCCTTAAAATGAAATGACCAAATAGACCTCAAACATCAAGTTAATGTCTTAGAAGTGAACATCACTTAGGTTTCGATCCCAACGGGTAACTGATTAGCTAAGGCTTTGATGTGGAGATTCTTAGTCCTAGGCAATATAAAATGATAGAGGAGAGAGAGAACTAACTAAATCCCAAAAGCAAAATTTTGATCACATACACATTCTATCTAGTGTATAGAAGGAAATTAAGGAAAAATTGGCTAATGAGTTTCCTTGGACAATATGAATTCTCCCTCTTAATCTGCTTAGCATCCCACTCGTTACAATCAATACTATTTACTTATGATCACAAAGGGCCATAAATTGTTGAATTCCTTATGCATCATACCATGACAATATGGGAAAGAGTAATGAAACAAAGCTCAAGACAAACAAAAAATATGTCAAAAAATCAGTTTGGTTAAACGCTTAGGAAGGTCTTCCATTTAGGTTATCTTTTTAAACACACAATTAGAGAAGTTCGAAGAAAAGAGGAACAGCCTTCATATAGTTTTTCATTGAGCTATAAAAGGGCATATGATAAGAGTGCCTAAGGAATTAATGGGTTTGAACAGGAAAGGATTACTAAGCAGTTGTATTGTTATCTAATTACTGCAAAAGCAGTTGGCAGTGATGGTATTTATAATGAGAGGTTTGATCATGATGTGCAAGTTAACAAGATTACTTCTAGGCAACTCTAAAGATATTTGGCACCTTGGATTTCACGTCCAATGCTACAATGAGGGATTAGTAACCCTCGTTATGGTGTCCAATCTTAGCTCTTGAATTAAATGAGAGTTTTAGTAGCCTTGAGGGAAAGAGAAGGTTACATGGATTACAAGTCTCTTCACTGTGAAAGAAATGGAACAATAATGCACAAAAGGAATGATAGATCCAATATTTCTACTCTTAAGGTACCATTATTAGTCAGTATACTTTGCTAACCGTAATTTTATGTCAAATTTTTATGTTATGCACTCATTTATGGAATTGAACTTGTATGGTAGACAAATTTTAATGTTAAATCATTTTAAGTTAATGAAACGTTAACTTTTGATATAAAAGTTAAACATGCACGCACACGCACGCACACGCGCGCACACACGCACACACACACACACACACAAACACACACACAGATACACACACACACACACACACACACACACACACACGCACATATATATATATATATAGATAGAGAGAGAGAGAGAGAGAGAGAGAGAGAGAGAGAGAGAGAGAGAGAGAGAGAGAGAGAGAGATTCTAGAATCTGATGGAATTCAAACTTAACCATTGCTTTAAAAAGGGTATTAAATAAAATGTAAAGAGTTGTGTTCAATTTGAATTTGAATTTGAATCCGAAAATCATAGGATTCGTATATTTTCTTTAAAGATAGAAAATTTTAAATAATATAAAACAATTATTATTATTTTTTTATCTGGTTAATAAAACAATTGATAAAATAGAATATGTGGAAAGTTTACATTAACCTCATGCAATAGCATGCTTGTCTAAAAATACAAACCAAAACATAATAGGGTACCAGTTAACTAGACATAATTGATATAAAAAGAAACTTAACGCTATATTGCCATTTCATGAACTCTAATTTTAGACATAAAGATATGATCATAAACAAGGGTACTATAAGAAATTTCATCAACATTATTGTTCTATTTATCCTAATATCTTTTGGGTTTTTCCTCTCTCCACAAAGTCTTTCTTAATTTGTATTACTCTATTAGTCATTTAGATCATTTCAAGGGTTTGTTGTTGTTATTCGTATTTGAACTGTCGGATAGAATGCTCTTACTGTATTCGTGAATTTCGGGTCGAAGTCGGACCAAATATGGTCCAAAATTTGACCCATTAACAGCCCCATAGTGTTTAAACTCGGTTCCTGGCTCGGGATCGGCCGAGACGAACGGCCGCATTTATTTAAAAAAAAAAAAGAAAAAAACATGGATCGTCCCGCTCCCGGTCCGGATCGGAACCGACTCGGGGATCGTCCGATCCAACTCGGGATCGGACGATCCTTAACACTATGAACAGCCCTATCTCAAACTTTATTTTTTTCAAATCTTGCACCAACTAAATCTTTCTTCCTTAGCTAGTGTAATTGAGAAAGAGAAGCCTTTTCCCCTTTAAACCACCCTCAGCCACTCTTTCATGTCTTTGTACCAAAGATTAAACTCAAAATTCTTCCTATCTACCTGCAAAAGCCTTCAACATTGCACGCATTACCTTCTACATCAAAGTGATGGTCCTACACCATAATAAGCAATAGGATCTTTTTGTGTAAACTATAAACCTTTCTTACCCTAAATCCAATATTTTTGGTCTTTGCATGAAGAGAGTCTAACAACTGATTGGATCAACACCACAAAAAGATATAGAATTCACTTTCCAATCGAAGAAAACTCAAATGTGAAAATACCTCTGAGAGTTTACTTTCTTGAGAGATAAGGATAACCACAGGCAGTGTTTACATGATAAGGAAGGTTTCTTATCTTTTTAATCCTTCTTTTTCACCCGTTTTGGTATTGGTAGACACATCTTTCAACTTGGCTCACCTTATACAGAATGATCTTGTGCCACCCAAAGCTGATTTCTTATGGACGAAAACACTTGATAAAATACTGACAACTAATATTTATGTAGACAGTGGTTTTGATCAACAATATGTGGCATCAACCATTAACGGGAATGCCACTTCAAACTGTCGAGGTGTTCAACGTGCCCAGTACATGGACCACTCAGAGAGATCCGCATGGCGAACACCGCCTCTTAATAATAGATACTATGCAATTATATGATTTAATCTCGACCTTTAATATGGATGTACATCAAATTCTCATATGGACTGGCACGACATGCAAATAAATCCCTATTTGTACTCGTATATAAATATCACCTTTTAGGAAGGTATAGGGATCGAATGGGATAAAAACCCTAAACAACGTCTTCTTCTTCTTCTCCTCAACAGTAAGGTTTGAAGGGACCTATTTACCATTGAAAATCTGTACAAATTTTAATATAGGAAGAACTATCCCCCACAAAGGGCACCGGTGCACGTTCTCTTCTCTATCTTATTGCTTGCTCTGTTTTTTCTTCTTGGTATAACGTGGGCAATGAGCTAAAAATCGCCATCCAAAATTCTTAAGGTGGGATGTCCCTAACTGATTTGTGTTTCGTTGCAGAAGGTAGAGTTGATGGATCATTTGCTTCTACACTATATGTTGTTCATTAGTTCATGAACTCATTTTCTATATAAATTTGGCATTCCAAGAGTCACGCCAAGGTTATTTGCCTCTCGTCTATAGTTAAAAGTGTAGGAGGCAAGGAAGATATTTTGTGCTTGGAACCTAATCAAAGGATCCTATCCTTGTCTTGGCTGGTCGATCCCAATTTTACACGTGCCCATTACCAAAGGCTCACGCTTGATGTTCCAGTTATATCAATGCATGTTTTAGCTTGTATTCATGCCCATTGCCAAAGGCTCATGTTTACTCCTGTATACATGGCTACATGCTACTGTATTTACTTCACTAATACCAATAATATATATGCATTATCATCCCAAAAGGAAAGGATACAAAGAAAATCCAAATTTTGACTCGGAGATTGAATTATTGCTTCTCTAGTAGGTTGCAGTAATTATTCACAAAAACCCTACAACTTTAAATTGTAATTAATAAGGTAAAGGTACCAGTTGTTGAGAACACATTGAAAAAGCAGATACAAACAAAGATCTCAGTGTCCCACAAGATAATTAACCATTTTAACAAAAGCATAAGAAAGTCTACTCACATTGGCGGGATTCATTGAAGGTCCGGTATAACCAGACCCAGCTACGACCAGTGCAACAGTCGACATGGCAAGCAACCATGTCTTCAATAGTGGACTGTTGGGTCCCCTGAGGACTATAAGGAGAACAGCAAAGCTGATCACAAAGGTCAATAACCCCTCTGCAATGGCCCCAGTGTGCAAGTCAACTTTCAGTGATGGCCCTCCGAGCATGTGTTTGTACTGTAGAGGCATCACTTCCACGATTGCCAGAGCACCGCCAACAGCCCCAGCTACCTGATAAAGAGACATGGAGTGTATTATTGTTGGAGAGAGGTCAATAACCGTAGTAGGTGATTTAAGAGAATTATTGTCAAAATACATATGAGAGTCCTATCAGTAAATTCTTTAATCAGACTAAAATTTCAGTTTGAGAGTCCTATCAGTAACTTCTCTAACCAGCCTAAAATTGCATTATTAGACGAGATTTGAGAGAACTATTGTCAAAATAGATATGAGAGCTCTTGGCAGCAATGGGGGTGTGTGTGTGTAAAATGAAAAAAAAAAAAAAAGAATGGCATACCTGAGCAGGAAAACGAATGGCCATGGATATAAGGTTGTCACCGCCGATGCCGGCCGCATAGAAAGCCGCGGTGCCGGTTGGATTGAAGCTTGCCCCACCCAAGGCGTCGCCAATTATGTTGAATATGAATACAAGTATGGAGACAAGGGCGGTTGTAATAAGGAGTGTGGCCAGCCCTTGGACCCCCAGCGCCGATGCTATAATGGAGGTAAATGCCCCCAGCGTCGACACGCAGAACACCCACATAAAAGTTAGAACAGCATCTCCTACCGCCACTGCTATAACACCCATCTTCTCTTCTCTCGCCGGGAGAATCAAGGAGCTGCTTTTGCTTCTGACCCTTGCCCTTGCCCGATAGGATAGAGATGGGAGAGCAGAGGAATGAATAATGAGAAAGGAGTCTTTATTTAGATGCCGTATATGTATATTCTATCTAATTAAAGGGCGATTTATTCTCTAGGCCTGTGTACATTAAACAGGCATCAATCCAACTGTGACGCAAGTTTTACACGTAGCAGCTGAGATGTTTCATGGATAAATTTCATCCCCTTATCACGTCAATTACACGTATCTGCTACATCGTAGGATGAGGCTGATGTGGACGAGGCAGTCATAATCAAAAGGAAAAGGAAAAGGATCACACCCACCACACCATACACCATGTATCAGCCAGCAACTTTCATGTGACTATAAATAAACCAAGCCTGTTCTGCCGAAAGAGAATTATCTTCCCTCTCACGGGATTTGTTTCTGGCGCGCCCGCACTGGTGAATCAGGTACCTGACCTTGAGTGGTGAAGAAATCGTTCACCAATGAACCAACCCTTCTACTCATGAGTGACGTTGCCTGGCAAATGGCAATGGATTGAGGGGGATTAGGTACGGATCTGCTCGGAGAATGTTAACCGGTTACAAATTAATCCAAACCTCGTTTATTAGATGAACAACTCGATACCTAACCGAATTAGTCGGTCCGGCATGCGTACCGCTTGAGTTGCGCTTGGATTCGGTCACCTGTGGCATCGGCTCACCGGCCCTTCTGTCGGCCCGTCAAACAAATATTTTCAATAGGAAAATTATCAAAAACGACTAATTATAACTGCTCATTTTCTAAATTCATGTTGGATTATATAAAAATAATAATTTGTTTTAGTTTACGGACAGAATATAAGCATGACTATAACAAAAGTCGCTAGAAGGTATAAAGCACATAATAAAATAATATCAATAATATTAGGTGATGCAAGTAATTATACTAGAAGGTAAATTATAACTTATTTTGGGTAGAAAAGCTCTCTCATTAATGATGTGGTTGTTACATCATTGATTTGATTGTAGAAGTTGGTCTAATTTTAATTCAACCCCATGTAATAATGTTATTGAGTGCATATCATTTATTTTTTTTATCACAAGGTGAGAAATAATAATTTAAAGCTTTATGATTAAACAATGATAAGAAATTTAAAAAACCTATAATGGATGTTAGATATCGAATTCTATATAATTAATGTTATAATCTCTTAAATAATTTAAAGAACTAATTAATAATTTTTAAATAGTGAGAATGCACAACTGTCCTTTAACTGGATTTGATTAGAAAATAAGTTTTATAATAAAATAATATTTAGAATTTTTTTATAATGCAACTAAAATTGTATCTGGTGTTTTTTTTATCCAATCTCATCCATAATAATAAATTATTTATATAATATAATTTAGTTTATAAAAGTACACATATATAACATGTTTTTTTTGTAGTAAATTAGAATACAAATTTAAAGTATATTGAAAAGAAATCTCCCATTTCAGTAATTATAATGGACCCTAGGATTATATTATTAGGATTAGAAAATCTATTAGAGAGATGTATATAATGAGAATGTATAAACTAGTTCTACAACTAGTGTTTGTAATATTGGTGATCAAAAAGCTTAATAAACCCCTTTTAACATGTGGCATCATCTTAGAATGAGTATACGGGACTTTAAGT
>JAUPMG010000007.1:0-12529 GCA_031762675.1 Pachysandra terminalis
TCCGGTTTTGCAGCTTCTTGCTAACCAGTGGAATAAAAGCTGGGGTGATGTATGTACCTTCAACTTCTTATTTACTGCAAAGAATTGTATGAAAAAGTGTGCTATGTTTAACTCAAAACAAATCATTTATTTCGATGTTGGTAGGATGGTTACTTTATGATCAGGAGAGGAACGAATGAATGTGGAATTGAAGAAGATGTAGTTGCAGGTTTGCCTTCGTCCAAGAACTTAATTAGGAATTATGCTGATGCGGATGCAGATCTCGATTTCTCAGTCGCGTTGTAGATTTCTATTCACTAGTACTGGTATGTCATCTTTTCAAGTGATGAGAACTCGAACTAAATATGGGCATCTTTGCTTTCAGTATATGAAAAGAAACTATGGAGTTACATCCATGTTACTCATTTGTCTGTAAAATTAAGAGCCGTGCACGTTCGTTGTGGAAAATAATTATTGCTTTATCATTATATATATATATATATATATATATATATATTAAGGTGGCTCTTGGGCTTGCTATTTCATTTGAATAAAAATCAACATTATGAAGAAAAAAGAAATATTGTAAGTAAATGGAAAACTGAACTGATGAAAACTTGAAGATAAAATTGTAGAACTATTATTATCACTGTTATACGACCAAAGGTTTCAAGAAACCAGCATTTATGTAAGCAATTATTGATATTGGCCTAAAAATACATGTTTTGGTATGAGATTAATGTTGAAGCAACTTCTCATTCGTTAGTAGTGTTTTTCAATGAGACAGCCACTTTCAAGACAAACTTAGTACATCTCGGACATGATTTAAAATGAATCTGCTCTTTAATTTCAAAGAAGTGTGGTTTTTAGCAAACTTACTGAACAGGTGGCCATGGCTTTCCCTGGTAGTCATAAAACATTTGAAGAGTTCTCTCTTCTGCGCCACAAAACAACATAATGAGATGATCGGGCAAACGAAATTGACAGACAATTAATTGCACATATAAATTCCATGCCATAACCTTTAATTAAATGGATGGGATTTATTTTATCGTTTTTTCTCTTTCTTTTCTTCGTGCTACCTATCTCGGATAACCTGTGTTATCCGTACTTGTGTCCTGTATTTTATTTATATTATGATCTCGTTAACTATTGATAATGACAGAATTGTAAAAGATAAATATATTAAAAGATAATGGCAACTAATATATGAGAACCAATTATAATCAGTCTACCAGAGAAAAAGGTAAAGAAGTCTGTCTTAAAACAACTTAAACCAGCACACAGTTGTTCTGTCAAGAGCGTTCTTGATTAACTTTGACCTGTAAATAAGACAAAGAGAAGGGACAAAAAGGAAGGAAGAATTGCAATAACTGATAAGTCAGTTAGAATGCAATCTCAGAGCAGTAAAACCTTAGAGTTTGAAGACTGCTCTATTTCTCTTTCAGTGACTTTACTTACTGTTGTTTCTTATTCTTAAGTTCAGAGAAAATCCTATATTCTCCAAACTTCTGTACTTCTTCAATGGAGGATGGGATTTGCTATTTGTAGAGAGTTTTTCACTCCAAATAGGATAAGTGTCACTCGACTAAGCGTTCAGAGAGATACCCTTGCGCGAAGCAAATCCTGAGTGACGCGTGGTCTTAAAATATATCTAGGATGACACGTGTTCTGCAACACGCCTAAGTTACTTCCAAAGAAAGAGACAAAATCATTTCAAACATTAAAAACCTGCTCTGCGATAAGTTGCTTTGGAACTTGAGCAACACGAATTGGAGACTTGTATCACTTTTATACAAATCTCAAGAGCAACGTCACCATCCTTGCCGCCATTCCAGAAAAGACAAAACCCCATTTAGATAAGTTAGAAAGCAAATATTATAAGTAGGTGAGATTTTTACTATGTGCTTGTCATTCTGAGAATCCGTCTCAATCAACTTTATAAAGGATAATTCAATGTATAAGTACTTTTCTGAATTCGAGTATTTCGAAAGAAAACTCCTTTTGGCGGCTAGCTTCCTTCGAAGGAAATCAAGAACAAATGTATACTTACAGGGTGATCAATGTATTCTCAAATTACCCATATAGAGAACTCGAAACTGAGTGTCTCATCAGGGAACTCATTTTCATGATCAATAGTCCCTGTAGAGAAGAGTTTGTCTTGAAACCTCTTAAGGTTCATAGCTACAGTGACCAATCCGAGTGCCTTCTACTTGAATGAAATCAGAAGTAAACATGTGAATTCCTTCAAAGTGACGTGAGAGGACATTCTCAAAGTCCGTAGGAAACCTATTTTCAGAAAATACTTTTGGAGATGGTGTGCCTTCGATTTCTAAAGCTCTTTCCACTGAGAATTTGCTTCTAGAAGTGAAAGTCCAATGTGTGACTCGAAATCAAGTCATAAGAATGAATAAAAGCGACTTCGAGTCCTAGTTTGTAATTCAGACGCATAAAAGAGTGCATTCGAGGGGGTAAACCCAAGTCTATGTCCTTCGAGGAGGACAAAATCCTTGGTCTTTTGGGAGGTGACAACGAATTAACCATCTCAAGGTGGTTAGCCTCAAATTCGCTTTAGATAGGAAGAGACATACCTCCTTCGAATTCACCATCTGGAGGTAGTTGGCATTCGAGTTCACCATCTGGAGGTGGTTAGCCTTGAGTTCGCCTTCGAATCCGTCTTAGTAGGAAAAAATATACCTGCTTCGTGATCCCTTTAAGACAAAACATAATAAATGGTCTTTCGAAGTCTGGATGTAATCCAAAATGGCTCCTGACTTCGAAAGACCATTTATTATGTTTTGTCTTAAAGGGATCACAAAGCAGGTAATAAAAATCACTCGAAGTCTGTTCTAGAGAACGAATAGATGTGACTCCGAGCCTTTATGAAAACCTTAGCTATTTGAGAAGTTCATTAGGGGTAGTATGTCCCTAAATATATCCTTCGAGTAAAATAAGGTCCCTTGAGGGAAGAGTAAAATCCTCATTCCCTCGAGCGCTTAGAAGGCGATGCGCTATAGGAACATAAGTCTTTGTCGTTTGAATATTTCAAAAGAGAAAATTGCTTGTTTGTGAATTTTGGGACACGTGGCGTTCCTTGACAAGCTGGAATTCAAAAAGGTTGCTTCTCCGAGAAGCTTTTCCCTTTTTGGTGGGAAGGATGGTCAGATATCTTTGAGCCGGTTCAAATATCATCTTTTCACCAAATGGTCTAATCAATGTACGCAGCTACTGACAGCTGGCAAGTGAAAGACGGTTGTACAGCCATTTACAGCTTTATTGAATGATTCAGTGTATGCGGTTATACCCAAAAACGTGTACAATCGCTTTTAAGGAAGTGCCACGTGTAAAGTGGGGTTTAATTAGCCCGCTTGATCACCACTATCAAAAATAAATTGCTTGCTAATGTGATTCCCATGCAACCTAAGAGATTGAGATTAGTTTAAGAAGGGTGTTGACAGGGATTCTTGTTGATGAGATGTTGCTCGGGAGCAGGGAATCCCGGTTAGCTACGGATCCCTCTCACTGTATTTGTTTTTGTTTTCATTTTCCTTTTTATGTCTTCTGCTTTATTATTTTCTTCGAATGCTTTGTATGGAAAGTATACCAGTTTTAAGGGTGTGTTTGGGTTGCTTCTTGGAAGGAGAAGAGATTCCTTTAAAATTGATTCTTATGAAGCGCTTCATAAGAACTGCTCCAGATGAATAAAAGATGCTTGGTAAACACCTATTGAAAAAGCACGTTCAAGTTATATTTTTGACAAGCTTGTGTAGAGTAGGAAATCTCTATTCAGTAGGAGTTTATTTCGTGAAGATAACATAAGTAAAATAGGTATTTTAAAAGTTTTAAAGGTGCATATAAGACCATAAAATATATATTTTGTTCGTGAAGATAACATGAGTAAAATAAGTATTTTAAAAGTTTTAAGGGGACATATAAGATCATAAGATATATTTCATTAAAGCCTCAAACTGATTCTCGTAAACGTGAATTTAGAAGCAATAAATAGTAGCTTCAAAAGATCACTGTTTGATGAAGTTGTTATTGTGAAATTGCTTTTCATTTGAGTTTGTCAAACGCTTATTTATTTATTTGAAGCGCTTTTGGGTTCAAGAGTCACTTCTAAGATCCAAAAAATTAATGCCAAACACGCCCTCTGAGAGAAACACTGTAACAATTATAATCATTGAGCTTTTTGGCTTGAGTTAAAATCCCGTGAATACAATCAAACTAGTAGAAAATCAGCTGCGGCTACCATGTGGTTTATTTTATGGTTTATGAGATTTATTCTATGGTTTATGATTGGATGAAAAACAAGCAAAATCTAATTGAAGTTATTTTCTAAACCAATAACAAGTCACCCCACATTCAGAACAAAGACCGCAGCTGATTTTCATTAGAAAGGTGTCGCGATTTTTTTTTTTTTTGGATTCTCAAGGTATCTCAGATGTCATCCGGGACTAATCTTCCGAAGTACGGTCGGGCGCCTAGGCAGGACCTCGTCCAAAAAAATTTGCTGCATCACAAGGTGTCTGCCCAAGGCTTTAGAACGATTCCAAAAAAAAAAAATTAACTATTATCCCTTAATTATCTATCTGCGTGTGTACGAGATATACATCAAAATAAATTTTTTATAGAATAACAAGAAACGCCTATCCAATAAATATTCTTCAACAAAGTCTCCATTGCTAGAACCCTTCTCTCTCTCAATCCGTAACCAAGCTACTTCCCTGCACGAAGATCTGTTTTTATTTCTCCCAAAGAAGCACGCACACAGTCACCAATTCCTTATGCAAGGTCGATAATAATCATTACTATCAGAGCATGAAATTTGGAAAGGAATTCGGACGCACCTGGAAGAAACCCTACCGGAATGGAGGGACAAGTTCTTGTGTTACTAACCCTTGAAAAAGCTTCTCAAGCAATTCCCGGCCACTCCTGATGTACTTGTTGCTGATGCTGCCGCTGCCGCCAATCATCACCATATTCATCACTTCCGGGTCGATAATGCTGCTACTGATGGTGCCAAGACAAATAGACCCTGTATCGATCTCAAGGAATGGTTTGTTAGGATTCTTAATGAAGAACTCGAAAAGTTCAACGATTTCTACGTCGACAAAGAGGAGGAATTCGTCATACGTTTGCAGGTCCTTCCCTTTTCAGAAATCGTTTTCTTTTCCTTTCCCCCCTGCCTCTCTCTGTCTCATTTACAAGATTTTCCCTGTTAACGGATTCAGGAATATCACTTCGTTTTCTTAAAGTTTAATTGGCAAAAATATGCTAATTGTGATTTTATTCAAGCAGCTGCATATAATTGCAGGATTGTGTCTGATCATGTGCTCTTCTCTAGACGATTAATTTGCATACCATATGAACATATTCTCCTTTTTTTTTTAAATTTAAGTTGAGGTGTGGTTTCTGTCACTGGTTGATGTCTTGATGGTGGTCTTTTGGCATTGGGATGTAGCATGATTTGATGGGTGTTGGAGGATCACATATCCCAGTGGATTTTAAATGACTTCTATTTGTTGTTTGCCACCTGTCCTATCTGTCATACCCTTCTACTATTTTATTTTCAAACCCCCCTCTCCCCCAATAGTTCATGAACTAAGAACAGCAGGGAACAATTAAGTTGTTAAAGTCCGTGGGTTATGATTCCCTTGTTTTAATGTAAATGCATAAGGAAATCAATCAATGAACTTCCAAAGATAGCTATATTTTTTATTATTATTATAATTATTATTTTTTTATTTTTTTATGTTTTTTGGAATCGCCCCCCAATCTTGAACTAGGGTGTGGGACTCTCATCATCAAGATACCACTGTATGGCAGATTTCACGCCGCATCAACTCAAAGAATTCTAGAAAGTTCTTCTCTCATTTATTAAATCCGAGAATATAGACTTATGAAGACATTTACAAGGGAAGGGACATGTTTTCCTTTAATATTTGTTCAATAAAAATTCAAAATAGATTTTCTAGTATGATAGAAGCTCTAGTAATTTCTTTAACCTTGAATCATAAGGTCTATGAAGAAGTAAAAACTACCAAAAGAGTAATATCTCTATGTAATCTAATTGTAATCTATCCTATCTAGGCTGCCGAAGGTCATTAGTGGGGTCTACTACAGTTGAACATTTATGCTGCGTTTGGGTTTGATTATGGGGTTGGACTTGTAGGCTTTCTCTTAGACACCTCCTGTCCTTTGGCATCTACTGTAGGTACTTTGTTGGTTATTTGATAGGTGGGAAACCCATCGATTGAGCTGCTTGAATGTGTCTGATGGAATTCCACTTTTTTTTTTTTGTGATCGGTGTCTGATGGAATTCCACTTTCTTTTCCAGATATCAAGCCTGAAGATGCATGTTGAGATTAGCCCATACAAGAAGCCATTAGACCTAGTGTAATTGTAAGATTGTATTGAGAGAAAACTATTGTAGAACGCTTGAAGAGAAAACTAGCAACTTGAAAGAATAGATGCTTATCCAAGGGAGGCAAACTGACACTCATTAAGAGCACACTAGCCAATCTCCCAACATCTCGTTTTTGCCACTCAAATCCAGTTTTATGTGCAGTGAAGCCAAGGTGCTGGAAGTGGTTGCTTTAGGTGCTCTTTTGACCATCTATCCTTGCTAGTGTTTTGTTCCTACCATTGTTTTTACCAAACTTATGTGATATATAATCAGCCCTGGTTTGACTTATTTTAAAGATTTAATTCAAAGACATCACTCCACAACTTGAGTTTCTCATTTAGTCCTTCCCTAGTTCAATTCAACAATTCCATGTCATATGTAAATTACATGCACCATGGAACCTCTTACTGAATATGGCCATCCATTGATCCATGGCATGTGTTGACCCTTACTGAGCTTATTATGACTGGAAACTTTTTAGTTTTACCTTCAGCTCTCCTCATGCTAGTTACCTCCACATTCGCAGGTCCTTCACAATTAATGTGCTTGCTTGCAATTCCTTTGCACTCTACTACCCTCCAAATTAAGTCTTGAATCTCTATGTGCTTTATCATATGCCTTCTTCCAGATACATAAAGACGATATGAAGGTTTATCTTTCTCTCTTAAAACTTCTCTGTTAATGGCCTGTGCAAAAAATATAGGCTCAATTCTAAATCTTCGTGGCATGAAGGTAGAATGTTTTTTTTTTGATACATTTGGTTACTTGCATTGAGACCTGAAAGTTTATACCTTGGTTGTTAGTGCATCTTTGGCATCTCCTTTATTCTTGTCTATAGATACCTTAATACTCGTCCAAGAATCTGATGTTCCCCTGGTCTTTGAATTTTTGTAAAAATTAATTAATCTACAGTTTCTCTTCCATACATGTCTTGATTTTAATTGGAAAAACATGTGGTCCGAAAGCATTTTTCATCCTAATTTGTGCCAAAAATCCTTCCATTTAAGTTGCCCAAACCTGCAAATGTAGTAGTTTTATCTGTCTTCCTGGTGGTCACATCTTTACTTAATCAGAAACTCCTAGAATCCATAAATGGATGTAATATATTCCAGCAAAAGTTAACTCCTTCATTGGTCTGTTGAGGGGATCTCTAATTTATGTAACGATACAGGAATACACGTATGGAATGCAGGGCAATGGATAACATGATAACATCTTAGATCCTTCTTTGAGCCCTTCTAGGCTTCTAGCTCCAGTCCATAACATTTAGGACTAATGTTAGTACCTCAGTCACCACAAGCTGGAGCAATTGGATGAGAAGAATTTATCAATCCATACTTTTGCTTTTAGTTTTTTTGTGTGCTCATCCTGAACAAATAAATTTACTCAGACATGCTGTTTGGGGTTATTACTGATACCCGTGGTAGAAGCTAAATCCAAGCATTGGAATATTGAATCGTGTCTTGAGTTACCATGACTGCATATTCTTGATATTTGAACATGTATTTGTAGGAAACAAGGATCATATTATATATAAAAACTAATAATACTCATTTTCCATTCCACCGTTTGTCATGTCTCATCATTTGTTGGAGAATGAATTATAATCTAAAATTGGAGATATGTTGATAATTGAGCACGATTGGACATAGGTTGATGATTGAGCATGGTAACTCCACATACGTGAAATGGTAATGATGGTGTGTTATAACCAAAATTTGGATGGAAAAGTTTCTATCAGTATATGTACTTCAAAAAACTCTCTCAGCGAGAAATAGTTACATGCTAAATATTGTGGCAAGTGATTTTTCAGCTTAATGATTATTTGACATGATGCAATAATGCTTCCAAAGCATCTATAATCATTTTTCACACCATTGCTCTTTCTTCTTGCTCCCCATGCCGATCATTGTCATGATGCCATCCATTGAACATTATTTTAGTTTGGTCCCTATTTATTATTCTTTTTTTTTACTTCTGTAATGGGCGTTAAGTTTCGAGGAAGATTGGTCAAAAATGATTAGTGATTTTGTGCATGTGGTGTTAGACTGCAAATTTTCTCAGCAGAGTTGCATAAGATAAATGTTTCTTTATTTGGCCTTTTCTAACCTACAGAAAATATGATCTATTTAGCAGGTCATCCAGTCATGTTTTTTTTATCTGTACATCCATGTTTGTATCCATCTAGTAGGTTGAGTGACATGTATGCCTCTATTGAAGTTTGGCTGTACTGAGGCTCGTTAGTTATCATGATGAGTCGCCATCCAATTATTTTGTTGTGGTTAGTTGAGGTTTTAAAGCATGTGTTGCAGGAGCTGAAGGAACGAATTGAGAGAGTCAAGGAAAAGAGCAACAAAGGTGGAGCTTTTACATCACAGGGTGAGTTCAGTGAGGAAATGTTGGACATCCGCAAGGATTTTGTTACTATTCATGGGGAGATGGTGCTTCTCAAAAATTATAGTTCCCTTAACTTTGCAGGTATAATAGCTCATTAATTTCTTCTGTTTCTAATGTGTTGGAGAATGCTGTATAACGCTTAGTTGCTCAAATGTTTTTCTTCTCTTCTCTTAAAACCCCGCTCCACCTGCAATAGGACCGGTGAAAATTTTGAAGAAATATGACAAGAGAACAGGGGGATTGTTGCGTCTACCTTTTACACAGCGTGCCCTTAACCAGCCCTTCTTCACTACAGAACCTCTCACGAGGCTAGTCCGTGAATGTGAGGCAAATCTTGAGGTTCTATTCCCATTGGAAGCAGAGGTTATTGAAACAACTCTCACAGAGCTACTACACGAGGACATAACAAATACCCCAACCGAAGCATCATCATCATCACTTGGTGAGGATGTGGATGTATACCGGTGCACCCTTGTTGCAATGAGAACCATACAGGACTGCGGAAGGCGAGCTCTACCTACAACCCATTGTCCTTTGCTTCCCTTTTCCAAAGCCAGGACGATGACAGTGCTGGTGCAATAACAGTCGAGAACTCAGCTTCAAACTCTTCAGCAGCTACACTGCAGAACGAGGAGACAGAAGAAGAGGACGCACATTCAACCAAGTAGAAATGCAATTTTTCCCCCAACTGCACCTATGAAGGTGCACTCATTGCTTCATAATAAATAGCTAGCCCCTTGGGCTGATGGCTGTGTATGAATACATCTAACAAGCCATTTTTAACTATATTGGGCTTGTGCTTATGTATAATAGTTTCTATCGTGTATTAAAGTAGTAGTATTAGTATGTGTAGGTTCTGCATAGGGAACAGGAACTTCCGTTTTGTGACTGACTATAAAAGTGCCAATATGAGTGGACAACAATGGTATCCCTTTAAACCAGAAAGGTATTTCTTTTTCTCCTCCTTTGCCCCATTGCTCTTTCTCAAGAATCTTAAACGGCCATCTTACAAACTGATAATTTTCTGATTTCGTTTCATGTTCTTGTGATTCACATCTATCCTGAATTTTTTTCTTTGCTAAAATCAGTAACATTTAGACAAATAACCCTAAAGCGAGGTTCCCTCCCGGCTGCGAGACTTACATGTCCTACTACCACATAAATAGATTGTATCTGTGGTGTCCAGTGTCCTCCTCCCTTGTGTATTTCGAATAAATGTACGCCCCCTATTTTTCATTGCTTTAGTATCACTCCAAAGACCTTATTTTACTACATCTATCAATAAAATGTTTCAATAATAATAATAAGTTAATTTACAATACCGACATTTTCTCATCTGTATAGCAGAAAACTTTATCTAACCTATTAAAAAAATTTTACAAGTAAAATCCAACCGTTAAGAATGGTTGGTACTATGCCGAGGTTGGCCTCCACGATCGATTGGTAACCGTGTGTAATCAAAATGGTGGACAGCATCTTTGTTTCCAGTTTCGGTCAATGAAAATATAATATCTTTCATTTATTAATTACGGTGTGACGTGTCAATATCAGTGATCCAAGGAAGGAAGAAAGGAAAGGCTCTGCATCCTGCCTCTGCATCCTCCCCTCAAAAGAGATCTCCTGTCGCACCTTTATGAAGGAAGCTCAGATAGCTGAAAATTAAATTTAGATATTTTACAACTTATATAACAAAACTAGTTCGAACTACGAAAGAAAAATTGGTTAATCTCTCTCTCTGCATTCTTCTTTAGGGCGCACTGTCTTTTGATCTCGCGGTTGCTTGCCTCCCCTTTCTTCTTCGACAACTGAAACCCCTCCACGCTGATCGGACCTTTCAGGTTTGTTTCCGATCTCTCTTCGTTCTCCTACTTTGTTATTTTCTTCTTGTTTGTTAGAATTAGCTTTTTTTTTTTTTGCTCTCTATCTAGATCTACATTCTCTTTCCCGGTTTCTCTACCGAATTAACGTTTCTTCCGTCTCAATCAATCGTTGATCGGACTTCCGAGATCTTCTTCTTCTTCTTCTTCTTCTTCTTCTTCTTCTCTCTCGATTTAATGACTCTTTCTCTTCTTCACTTGCTGCCTGTTCAAACACTACGAACTTGATTAATTGGACCTGAACTAGGAAAGGATCAGGTTCGGATTTTTTGTTTAAATACGATTGGTTCCTCATTCTGAACTTCTGTTTGATCTAATAGCAGAAAATGCCTGAGGAAGCTAAACGGGGCGAAACTATTGGAGAAGGTACAGCCGTCTCTACTGATGAAAAGAAAGACAAAGAGAACGGAAATTCGAAGAAGCAACGGAGAGGAATAATTTCCCGGATTTGGAACCGACTCTTTAGTGTACGTGGTGATGATTTCGAGAAGAGGTTGCAACACATTTCCAAGGAAGAAGCTTCTGTTCTGGCAAGAATGAAAAAGAGATCTCAGAGTTGGCGAAGGACTGCCAGGAATCTTATTATTTTCTCTGTATTACTCGAGGTATTTCTTTCTGCATCATTCTATAGGTTTAGGCTTCATTCTATAACATGGCTTCTAGTGCACATATTAGTTTTGATTTTTTTTCTGTAACTGCACATATCAGTTCTGATCGTTCACCTTAAACGTATTTTTGATTCAAGCATCTTAATGCATGCTTGAAGCTCAATGGACTGATATAACATAACTAAGATTATTAGACTTAATTACTGATCGAAAAAAAAAAAAGATTATTAGACTTAATTAAATGTCTTTGATGATTTTATTTTCACTTTAAGAACCATCGCTGCTGTGTGATCACTTCATATGAACAAAAGCCTATCAAGTGATGAACATTATCTTTTGTACATTTTAGGTGCCCATGTCATGTGTAATAGACATGTCAAATATGTGCAGAGAAAATGATTTTTATTAAAAAAGTTTATATGAGAAACCGCATAATTGTTATTCATTTCCCCTTCGATGTATCAACATCTGTTCAACAAAATGCCTTATCCCAGCTAGGTCAGTATCCCTATTCCTATGAACATAGTTGTGTTCTCATCTCTTCAATGCTCACATCTTCAATTAATTTACAAAATTTCAAGCATTCACCAAAATACACCCCTTCCATGCCTTCACCAAAACTCCCTTTACTTCAATAGCCACAGATAGAGTCTTTCTTATATTTATCTTCACTAAACTCCCTTTATTTCAATAGCTCTAATCCTAGGAGCGTAGTTATGTTCTCTTGTCTCCCCAATGCTTATGTATTTACCTAATTTAGATCTGTCTATTCATTTTTCTAGTAGTTTTACAAACTATTGTCTTTGCCTTTTATTAATGTCTCTTCCTCTATCAGCATTGTCAAATCATCATTTTAGTGTGTCTATGCTGATCTATATCTCTCATTTTTCTCATGGGTCTTATAAGTTTATAGACATATTTCTTCCTACCAATGTCATTAAAGGTGATTGCAACGGGGCTTTTTTTGAGAACCTAAGTAATGCTCACCTAGGTTACCGCCTAGAGTTCTAGGCAATTGCCTGGGCAACCAAGCGACCTCCTAGGCCCAATTTTGGACAAGGCGATCTCCTAGCCTAATTAATTATGTAATTTTGAAGTTTTTTTATCTTAGTTATTAAACTTATAGCTTGAAGTATGAATATGAAGTTATTAGTAAGAAATTATTACTTAATTATATAATTGTAACTTATTTTTTAACTAATAATAATTAATTTAATCATTTTTATATCTACAAAAACCCATTAAAGCTTCATTTGAAT
>JAUPMG010000008.1:6156-16583 GCA_031762675.1 Pachysandra terminalis
CACATGGGATTTTTCTCGTCTCAGGGATTGTCCCCAACCGATCCCGAGTTGGATCGTCCGATCCAACTCGGGATCGGACGATCCTTTACACCATGTTCATACCAGGTTTGTAAATACCAGGTTTGTGGCCTTTGAAAACAACATAAAATTTTTGGAAAGTCGTTTGTTTAACGATTGATTTCCGACACATTCAGTCAGTTCCTCAAAAAAGTAAGCAACTGAAACACCTTTACCAGAATTCTTCAATGAAGAAGAATTTTTTGAATCTCAAAAGGATTCAATCCAAACAATCAATGTGAAAGACGAATCAAGTCCTTCATATATAAAAAAAGAAGACTTAAAATAAGTATCATGTTGCACACAATGGAACTTGTTTAGATCTTTCAAAAATTCCTTTTAAAGATCAAATCAAAACATTTGATGATTGAGCACAATCATTATCCATACTCATCACCAATTATAAAACTCTTTGGACTAAAGAAAAATTCTTAGATTATATAGCTGCAACACTTCAAGGAGATGCATTACAGTGTTTACGTCAATGGGAAAAATCCAAAGAAGGCACAAAGCAAAAAGCTGATCTTCTTGGCAATTTTAATTCCTTTGACGATATCCTTTCTAGTTTTTCCACATTAATTAAAGAAAATTTGTGTGGATACACTGGAGAACAAAGTTTTGAACAAGATGCAAATTACATACTTTCAAAGCTCGAATTATGTGATATTTGTCGCTCTGAAGAATTTGTTGAGACATTTAAGAAGTATTATTTTCAGATAGACCCTCCTGGAAGTATACACTGGTTAGAACAATTTTTTCATAAACTCCCAAACCCATGGGATGAATTATCACTTAAAAATTATCCTGACTGGCTAACCAAACTAGGCAAACCAGACAATTTAGGTTTAAGAATAAACTGTCATAAGACTAATTTCCGATCAATGTCTCAACCTGAAAGCCAAAAAACAGGTTAGAAATCAAATCACAAACTCCAAAAAAGGAGAACAGTGTCGCGATAAAATCTTAAAAGAAACTTGGAAAATTGGATGTAATCCACAAAGAAACAAAATCTTTTAAGAAGAAAAGATTTATTTCGAAACCTTGGAAAAAACGAAAAAACTTTTTTCCTAAGAAGAAATGTATTCGCAAAAAGAAACAAATAAATCTGCACCAAAAAAGTGTAGATGTTTTGTTTGTAATGAAGAAGGTCATTACGCGAATAAATGTCCTAAAAAAGGAAAAAACCTTAAAAAATGGTAAAATTCCTTGAAGAACAAGACTTATTCATCTAGTTTTTCCAAGATTTGTGACCCACTTTTTTCAACAATAAGAAAAATTTGTCTTTATGAAAAATCACAAAAAATTCTTGCAAATGATGTTTTTCTTATAATTGTTCAAAAAGTCAATAATCATCATGATAAGATTAAACAAATCTTACATGATAATCATCATCAGATAAACCTAACAGATGGTTTTCCAAGATTAACCATTCTCATAAACCATGCGCAATGGGATTTTGAAGCACTTGAATGGGGTTCAGTAAATCAAATTGTTTTTTAAACTACTGACAATTGTCCCCTAAAAGATTTACCTTCAATGATCAAAACCATGATCTATCATGTTGTCAAAGAATTTTCTTGGACAAAATATTTGACTTTTTGGATTGCTAGTACTATCGGCTGGTGTGAAAGAGAAACTTTTTAGTGAATGGTGATATTGTATTTCGGTAATTGATCTGAATATTGAGGATTCAGTAAAAATCAAAATCCAAACCAAAGGACTTGTTATGAAACCTGATTCTCATAATATAGCAATTCATTGGAAAACTATTCATGAATTGACTCGATTAACTCAAACATCAACAAAAAAGTTAGACAAAACTTTATTTGAAATCTTTGAGCTACGACCATATGATAACAAAATCATACCAAAATTATTAAACTGGAAAGACCTTGAAATACCAAAACAATGGTTATTAAATGATTTAATTGAAGATAAAAACTCTTCAACAAAAAATCAAAATGTCATTGAAATGCAAGCCTCAGGAAATAATTTATATTTCCGTGACACACGATTAAATCACTGGCAAACGAATTTTCCACAACAAAATGAATAGAAAACATTCAAACGACTAAGTTTCAAAAGTGAACCTATAGTCACTGAAGCTAGTAGTAGCAATAAACCAATTGCTAAGAAAAACATTAATATTCCAATAACGACTGGTTCAAATTTTCAAAAAGAAAATGAATCTATGGTCACTGAGATTTATCATTTCCAACTACGAAATGATGAAATCATATTTTCCCCCTCTTATGGGAAAAAAAGATATACCTATGCCCTTGGTACTTTCTCTTTTCAAAATTATAAAACATATAATTTGTGCATTCTTGTTGACACTGGAGCAACCATTTCCTCTTGTCAATTTAATTCAATCCCTTGTACAAAATAGACTCTAATGAAACACCCTATTAGAGTTACAGGTGTTGATGGTAAAGAAACCTCAATACAATTCAAAGCAAAGAAAATACCTATTTGGTTAAACAAACACAAATTTATTGTACCAAAGGTATTATGATTTCCAAACATACATGGTGATTTTTTATTAGGAAACAACTTCTTAATAAATTATTTACGTATGCATATAAATCAGAATTCTATTTCTTTTTCTCTTAACAAAGAGACTATAGAAATTCCTTTATTACAATATCATCAATACAAGTGTGATGGAGGATTACACCATTTAACAAAGAAATTGACACACAACTCTTTGAAAACACTCATTGGGTTTATCATTCTTTATCTGAAAATTTTAGTGAAAATCTACTAAAATTATGGGATAAGAATCCTAGACTAAGAGATCCCAATGTCATCATTCGTGTAAAACCAATGATCTATACCAAAAATGATATAGATGAATTTGAATTGCAAATAAAAGATTTGCTTGATAAAAATTTAATAGAAGAGACAAACAGTCCTCATTCTAATCCAGCAATTATGGTAAACAGTCGTAATGACGTCATACATGATTTTCCAATTACATTTCCCTCTTTTGCAGGAATTTGTAACAGCTATTTGGAATCCTCGAAAAGACGGATGACTGATTGGATCTCAGTTAAAAACATTTCCAAAAAAGGAAAATTGGAAATTGAAGAAAGTTCTAAAACAAGAACTTCTCAAGAACAAGAAAACATTAACAAAATGATTGTGACCCACTTTTTTCAAAATTAAGTCTTGTTTTTCAAACCAAAGGACAATTTTCTTTACAGGATTCCAAGGTCACTGAGATTTATCATTTCTAACTACGAAATGATGAAATCATATTTTTCTCCACTTATGGGAAAAATAGATATACCCATGTCCTAGGTACTTTCTCTTTTCAAAATTATAAAACATATAATTTGTGCATTCTTGTTGACACAGGAGCAATCATTTCCTTTTGTCAATTTAATGCAATCCCTTCTGAAAAATGGACTCTAATGAAACACCCTATTAGAGTTACAGATATTGATGATAAAAAAACCTTAATACAATTCAAAGCAAAGAAAATACCAATTTGGTTAAACAAACACAAATTTGTTGTACCAAAGGTATTATGCTTTCCAAACATGCATGGTGATTTTTTATTAGGAAATAACTTCTTAATAAATTATTTACCTATGCATATAAATCATAGTTCTATTTCTTTTTCTCTAAACAAAGAGATTATAAAAATTCCTTTATTACAGTAAACACCTTTAATGCATGGACATCTGTGATTTCTCTTGAAGGTTCATGAATTCAACCAAAACTCATGGACAGCTGGAGTTTCTTTGGAAGCATCATGAATTCAACCAGAATTCATGAGAATTGGAATCTGACGCCTATGAATAGACAGTGCTAGAACCAGAGAAAACCATCTTCTGGCGATCTTCTGCTTCAAGCTTCTTTATTTTCTTTCTTAGCTTCCTTTCTCTTTTGTTCTTCTTGTAATCTTTTCTCTCTCTCAGCTTTTGTAATTTATCTTTTCTTCTCTTCTCTTCCGCTCAACTATCTCTTGTAAATGGTATCAGAGCTGTAACGTGTCCTGTACATTACAACCGTCCTCTGTAATATACAACCGTCCTCTGTAAGTGTGTTTTCTTATGTTTAATTAATACAAGACTTTTATACACTTTAATATATATATATATATATATGTGTGTGTAATTTTTATTTGTGTACTCATTCCATTTGTAACGGTTACCCCAACACTACGGGGATCTCACTCTCGTTAACTGGTCTTGGTCTTGATTCTTTCGAGGAATACTTTACTGTGTGAAGAAGATCAAACCCCCCGAATAGGGACTAGGGGAATGTTTACATATTTTACGTAGAAATTATATAAAGTTTAAAAACTTCTAAAAAGTATTTGTGATTATATTTTTCTGAAATTTTTCTTTACTTTCTGTATTTAAGCTTCATTACAATATACTTTCTAGTTTTTCCACATTAATTAAAGAAAATTCGTGTGGATACACTAGAGAACAAAATCTTCAACAAGATGCAAATTACATACTTTCAAAACTCGAATTATGTGATATTTGTCGATTTGAAGAATTTGTTGAAACATTTAAGAAGTATTATTTCCAGATAGACCCTCTTGGAAATATACACTGGTTAGAACAATTTTTTCATAAACTCCCTAACCCATGGGATGAATTATCTCTT
This sequence comes from Pachysandra terminalis, assembly GCA_031762675.1. NCBI lineage: Eukaryota > Viridiplantae > Streptophyta > Magnoliopsida > Buxales > Buxaceae > Pachysandra > Pachysandra terminalis. The sequence goes on from JAUPMG010000008.1 coordinate 10,840, forward strand.
AAAAATTATCCTGACTGGTTAACCAAACTAGGCAAACCAAACAATTTAGGCTTAAGAATAAACTGTCTTAAGACTAGTTTATTCTTCAGATTTTCCTACCCATGTACCTCAACATTCAGAATTGTTTTTCAAAATTGTGTTCCATCCAAAAGAATGTGCAATAGCCATTTGATTTGAGGAAAAACTAGATGAGTAAGGTCTCTGCAAAAATGTGTTCCATCCTGTCTTTTCTTATCTTGTTAAGAATCCATACCAAGACCAGTTAACGAGAGTGAGAACCCCTTAGTGTTGGGGTAACCGTTACAAATGGAATGAGTACACAAATAAAGATTACACACACATATATGTATATTAAAGTGCATAAAAGTCTTGTATTAATTAAACATAAGAAAACATACTTACAGAGGACAGTTGTAATGTACAGGACACATTACTGCTTTGATACCATTTACAAAAGATAGTTGAGCGGAAGAGAAGAGAAGAAAAGATAAATTACAAAAGCTAAGAGAGAAAAGATTACAAGAAGAACAAAAGAGAAAGGAAGCTAAGAAAGAAAATAAAAGAAGCTTGAAGCAGAAGATGATTTCCTCTGGTTCTGGAGTTGTCTATTTATAGGCGTTAGATTTCAATTCTCATGAATTCTGGTTGAATTCATGATGCTTTCAGCAAAACTCCAGCTATCCATGAGTTTTGGTTGAATTCATGAACCTTCGAGAGAAATAACAGTTGTCCATGCATTAAAGGTGTTTACTGTACAGAATAGTCACTTTGTCTTCAATGAATAGTGACGAATAGTGATGAACAGTGATCCGCAACAGTGTTTCTGCTGCAGGAATGTTACAGTGATCCGCAACAGTGTTTCTGCTACAGTGGTCCGCAACAGTGATTCTGCTACAGGAATGCACTACAGTGATCCGCAACAATGTATTCTGCTACAATTTGCTATCTCAAAGAGAGAAGTGAGAATGAGTAAGAGGAGAGAATCAGAATGGTTGAGAAAGATGATTGTTGAGAGACTGAGTGATAGATTAAGTTTTTTGTGAAGGAGCTTAGATACTCCTTTGTGGAAATGACTATAATAACCCTATGATTAAATATTTACCTATATGTTAAAATTATAAAATAAGATGCAATATAGATTTATATGGCCTGGTATTCTAACTGAGTTTACTAGTCTGTTTGAATTCGAATTTGATTTCAATTGGATTGATATGATCCATAATCATTTTCAATTCAATGTATCGGTTTGAGTGTCCATATTCAACCTAACAGGATTGAACTCAGATCAGATATGGATTACAGACCGAGGAAATAGAGCTAAATACAGCAAGCAGTTGTCAAAATCTATTCTGATTCTTTCTGCTTTCCGAGATTTCTGTTGTTTCTAACTTAGCACTTGTAGTTATATTGTTCCAATGAAGAAAATAAACCTTTTAATCAATTTTTTACTCCTGGAAATTGTTAATTATTTACAGCTTCAGAAACATCTTTGTGCAGAGGGTCATCCATATCATAAATTCAGTACAGGTGAGTATTTCTGAAGTTCCTTTAACTTATTTGAATCTATTCAACTGATATAACTTGGCTATATACTTTGTTACTCATTTACCGCTTTTTGTGATTGGTTTCATCACGAGTATTATATTTTCAGTTTTGAATATGTAATAGTATTTCTTTTCTTGTACTTTCTGGATGCTGATCTATGTTCTTTGATATGTTACATGATCAGTCTTGTTTTTTTTATAAGCTTCTGGACCGTAAGAATTACCCTACATTGTTGTAAGTTGACGGGTAGTTAAAGGTGCTTTTTTTTGGTTGGATTTCTTATTAATATTTCGTGTTTACTTTATAATGGGAACTAGACCATTTGCTGCTAGTAATTGACTGACTTTTGTACCAGAAAAGGAAAAGAATAACAAGAAAACGGTTTTGTGTTCGTGTCTGTACTTATGTGGTTATAGCTTCATTATCTGTTTCAGATCCTGACAAATTCACTTAATTTCTGAATGTTCACTGCCAATGATTCGGGTGCCCTTTGGGGTTTTCTTTCTTTATTATTTCATTTGGTGGCTTTTTCTATTTTATTCTCATGTACTTTTGCTAGTGTGTCTCATGGTTTGATCGATGGATCACATAGGAAATACAAGATCTAGGAAAGATGCGATAACTATAAATTTCCCCCTTGCTCTTGAATGATAGAAGGCCTACTTATGTTCTCTAGATAGTGGTCGATCGTTTTGTATCTATGATCAATCAATAGGTACATGAATCTATTCTTATATACGATAAATCACCATCTCGTAGCACCACCACGACACCAACTCTCATTCTTATTTCGAGCCCCCCATGACTTCGACTCATAGTATGATGAATGAGTGGAAAGATCTTTACTTTATAGAAGTCCCTGTCCGATCCAACCAAAGAGTTAGTATTGTATTCTTAGAAATTTATATATGATTTCTAGGGGAAGAACTGCGAGTTCTTTCAGAAAAGACTTGCTGCTCCCCTATCTGAATCCCTTGAGTGACTACGCAAGAAGAACCATAACATAAGGGACGAATCTACTCTTCATAGATTCAACCATAGATATCTTCTTTTTCAGTATATTTGCATCAGGCTTAGCCGCTAATAAGAAGTTGTTCCCGAAAGGGGACGAAGCCTGTCTAAGATCCTGTGTACGGCTTAGTAGTGTGTGAACAGAACGCGACCTAAGCGCAACTCAATATTCATCCAACCTATGGTCCATTTATTATTTCAGAACCATGTGTTAGGTTCTCGTTGCTGGAGACCTTGGAACGTGCCTGTTGTGTGAATGCACGTATAAGTAGGGTCACTATTTGACCATGCAGAGAGTGGATTCTAGGTTATATCAATCGGGTAGGCTGGACTGGGGTTCTGGGAAATTTTCTACAATTTCTTCTTTACAAGTGACACTCCTCAGTTTAGTGATGGCTCTGGCAGCCTTACTGGGATCTCCAGATCGAATAATTGTTTACGAGATGCTCCTAGGGGGTCTTCTCAGATTCCTGCACTTTCTTATAAAAAGCTTGGACTTCTCCCTAAGCAGAGATGTACGCTCGAAACTGGTAGTGGGGTCATGTATACTCATGGGCATAGTGTAAAGGATTGACCGATCCAACTCGGGATCGACCAGGGACGAGCCACGATCGTTAACCGATCCAAAAAAAATTGAAATAATACTGACTCGGACCGAGTCCGAAGCGAATCGTCCAATCCGTCATGGAATTGGGCGAGTCGGACCAGACTATCTAAACTGGATCGTCCGGCTATATCTTAAGAAAAAAAAACACGAGCTCTCCTCTTTCAATCCAAAAAAAAACCCCAAATCTGCTTGCCATTGAGGCAGAGAGAGAGAGAGGTCTGCTACCTCTTACCTGCGATCGAGAGAGAGAGAAAGAGAGAGGTCTGCTGTCTGCTACCTGCGATTGAGAGAGAGGGGACTGTCGTGCCGTCTGCTACCTGCGATCGAGAGAGAGAGGGGGGACTGCCGTGCCGTCTGCTACCAGAGAGAGAGAGAGAGAGGGACAGTGGGCTACCTGCGGGCTGCAGAAGAGAGAGATGTTCTCTCTCAGAGAACTGCCGTCTGCTACCAGAGAGAGTGAGAGAAAGAGAGAGAGAGAGAGTAACCTGCGGGCTTGCACAAAAAAAGAGAAAGTAACCTTTGGGCTGTGGAAGCTTCCGGTGCAAGACAAAAAAGAGGGGTTGGGTTTATAACTTTATATATTGGTTTTTTTTTTCTTCTTGGATCGGTATCGGACCGGGACGATCCCCGATCCGAAACCGAATTTAAACACTATTCTCATGGGATGGCTTTTCTTTGGAGTATTGATATCCAAAATCAAGATTTTATATAGTCTTTCACTAAACTATTATACTTCTTGCATGCAGTACCTGAGTCTTGCCCATTGTTGGAAGATGGAGGAGGTACATGTCCTCTCGATCACCTTGTCTAATCATAGATCAGCCTGACTAACAGGTCGCTTTGATCCGTTACAGATCGCCTCAAAAGTAGCCCTTTCTATTATGATAGGGGCGTATGGTAGGGCTAGAACAGGCATAATCGCTTCAACGGCTAGAAGTCGGCCGATTATCTTCCATTTGTAATTATATAATTATACATTAGGTTATTACCCAGTGGATCAGTTGAAATAAAGATCGGGCTATGGCTTCCTTTAGTCTTAGCTGGTTTTCTGTGGGCCATTTTTGTATTTTTTTTTACGGCCCTCCTCTCTCTCTCTCTCTCTCTTTCTCTCGTCTCTTTTGTTTTTTGTTTTTTGGCCGTTAGTGCGTGTCTTGTGCACTACGGTTTTTCCTTATTTTCTGCTGTTGTTATTTCGTTTCTTCCTTCTTATATATATATATATAAGATCAGTGTTTTAAATTTTGGGCAAATTTAGCGAAATTTTACCGAAATTTCATTATCTCCCCCTGGAAATAATATCTCCAGAGTAACATCTCTTTTCTGGGGAAATTGGTGAGATATTGGGCGAAATATCTCCAGATATTTAAACTTCTCCCCAATTTTGATGAAAGCTTGAGATTTTGTGCTTTAAAAAAGGGGGATAAGGTCGACACCGAAACCACCATCTTTTCCATTCTAAGCCCCTTTTTTTTTTTTTTTGCTTTTCTTCAATATTTGATTTAGAAGATCAAATCTAATGCTCCCATGATACAAATATGACAAGAGTGAGTGGAGGATTGAAGCATCATTTTTGAAGATTTGTAAGGTATGTCTTATCATCTCATACATTTTATTTTAAATTGCTTTCTTTTGTATCAAGTTATTTCTATTAAGTTGAAAATGCATGTTAATGCATCTATTCAATGGATCAACATACATTTGTCATAGTTTAAGGGATTTAAGATGGATGAAATCCGAAAGAAATCAGAAATGTGTATTTTCGATTTTCATCCCTTAAAACCTAATGAAATGATTCAAAAATATTATATGTGATGTGGATGTGGATGTGTTACTATGCATAGCTATTTATGTAGTTGGATCTTGGATTTTAATTGTTTCAATTTTTTTTTATGACATTTAGTTGTATTTTGAAATTATATGGATGGCACTTCACATTTTATATTGATAGGCAGGCAATGCGTTTGTTACTTAAATCCCTTGATTTTTTTTTCATCACTATGCATAGATATTTATTGTTATATTTTGAATCAATTGTGTGTTATATATGTTTAAGTAATCCTTGAAGTTTCATAAAAAAAGTCCAATTTTTTTTTCTAATTTTCCTCCCATTTCTCTCCATTTGGCAAAATATTATGTCAAAACGAAAATAGCTCCCGAAATTTCGGCGAAATTTCCCCCGAGTCCCCGGTGGCGAAATTTTTCCAATGAAAGCAACATTTAAAACACTGATCTAGATACATAGTCCATTTCGGATCCAGATAAAGCTTATTATTGCTCACCCTATAGATTGAATAAGGTTAGAGAGGGAGGGCTTGATTCGAGTAAGCCTAGAAGTGGGGCAGGATGAAAAGGGGCTTTTTCAGAAGGCAACAAGGACAATGGGTATCAAAGGAAAAAGAGGTGGAAGTGGTCAAGGGGGAGCGGGGGGAAAGCATGGTTCAAAATATCGTATCGTATCGCCTGATACGTATCGTGTATCGAGTGGGTCGATACGATACGACCATGTAGGATACGATAATTAAAAAAAAAAAGCACTGTATCGGTCGATACATGTGCTGTATCGACCGATACAGTCAATACA
>JAUPMG010000008.1:16683-27011 GCA_031762675.1 Pachysandra terminalis
TAGCTCGTTTATCCAACTTATCTCGATTTTGCTCAGCAATATGAACAAAACAAGAGCAACCAAAAACACGTAATTGAGATAAACTAATTTTTCTATTTTTCAAAATTTCAAGGGGTGACTTATTTCCAATAATTTTACTAGGCAACCTATTAATCAAATAACAGGCAGTCAAAACAGCATGAGACCAAAAAACTTTAGGAACATGCATTTGAAACATTAAAGATCTCGTTACTTCCAACAAGTGCCTATTCTTCCTTTCGGCAATGCCATTTTGTTGAGGTGTTCCCACGCAAGTGGTCTGGTGTATAATGCCAAGGTTTCGAAGATATTCATGAAAAGGTTTATTATCATACTCTCTGCCATTGTCGGTTCTAAAGACTTTAATTTTGGCATTGAACTGATTGGAAATCATAGCAACAAAGTCCTTAAATACCGTAAACACTTCACTTTTCATTTTCAATAAGTAAATCCATGTGGCACGAGATCTATCATCAATAAATGTAACAAAGTATCTAAAACCATCAAAAGAATCAACAGGAGCAGGTCCCCATAAATCAGAATGTATCAATCCAAAAAAATCTTCAGATACATTATCAGACAAATGGAAAGGTAATCTAGTTTGTTTAGAAAATTTGCAGGTTTCACAAGCATGAGAATTCAAGTCTAAGGATGGTATCAAGTAATTCAAGACCTTGTCAGAAGGATGTCCCATCCTAAGGTGCCATAACTTAGATTCGCTAGTTTTTTCACTTCGAGCTGCTAATGCCTTCTTTTTTTGATGAAGAATGTGAAGTCCCTGACATAATCTACCTTCACCAATCTTCTTCCCCGTGGTCATGTCCTGAAAAGTCACAGATTCGGGAGAAAAGATAACCTTGCAATTTAAGTCTTGAGTATTTTATGAACTGATAATAAATTAGCAGGAAAAGATGGAACAAATAGCACATTAGAATTATGGGACTCAAAAAAACTGGTTTGGCCAAGTCCTTGGACAGGAATCAAGGAACCGTTGGCAATAGAAACATATTGTGTATTGGTGATATTTTGAAAATTTGTCAAGCATTTAGGATTTCCTGTCATATGATCAGTGGCACCGGAATCGATAACCCAAGTAAAATGTTCGGAAGAGGATAACATAGCATAGGACTTACCAGATTCTTGGGCTGAAAGAGAGGAAACCTGTGTGGAGGAAGTCATACCAGAGTTACTCAGGTGTTGAAGGAGTTCAGTTAATTTCTCCACAGATATTTGGGTGCATGTTGATGCAATTTGAGCAGCTGGCCTTTCTCTGTTTGATGGTTTCAGATGAGGATGAAGAATCCAACATCTATCTTTCACATGTCCTACAGTACTGCAATGATCACATGTAGGAGGAGGTCTTCCACCGCGACCTCTTCCTCTACCACGAAAACTCCTAAAGATTCTGCCACCAGTGTTTGGGGTTCTTCTGTCATCACCTTTTTCTTTATGAGCAAAGAGGGCATTGTTTTCTAGATATCCACCATTGGAGTTGCTTTCTAGGTTCATAACTTTTCTCCTGGTTTCTTCTTGTTGTATACTAGCACAAACATTGCTAAAAGAGGGTAATTCAGAGTTCATTAAAATCTGGCTTCGTAAGTTCTCGTACTCAGGATTTAAGCTAGCCAGAAGTTGAAAGATCTTATCTTGTTCGGTCCGCTTTTGAAGAATAGTCAAATCAGTAGTAGGAGGACAGTATAGAGCCAATTCATCCCACATACTTTTCAGGTTGCCCAAGTATTCAACAAATGATTGATTTCCTTGTTTAGCTTGGGCAATCTGCTACTTCAATTGAAATATTCGAGATGCATTGTGCTGTTGGCTGTACATGGTTTTGATAGAATTCCACAAGTCTTTAGCATTTTCAGGTTAACCAAGAAGGAAGGTACAACAATGTAGACACCACACCTCCTCAACCAAGAAGGAAGGTACAACAATGTAGACAACATAAGATGTAGAGGTGACTTCGTCATGCAGAGAATTCAACTGCTGATTAAGGCCGAGACAGGGCCAAGCTCAATTCCATTGTTACGGGGTGCCACACTATGCGCTTTATTTGCTTCATCTTTCTCTGTCACCGTGGATTTCCGTTCGTCTTTATTTGAAGTAGACTATAGACCTTCCTTTTCTCCTACTCGAGCTTCTTACTCCCCGAAAATTCAAGTGGCACAACATCCGTAACTGGAAGAACATGAATCACCCCACCGGAAATCAGCTCTCCTGTGCTTATGCAAAGAAACATCCTCTTCACTGGTCCTCTGTCTTTACGGGCAATGAAAGCGGTAGGGCAAGTGAGACATTCTATCTTTGTCAGGCTTAGGGTAAAGGGGATAAGAGAAAGAAAGTTCTTGTTTCCGGGTTCTGAGTAGCAGGCGGTAAGTGAGGCAATTCCTTCCGGTAGTAGATGCTGGCGGATCAAAGTCAAATCTATCTTTTCGGAAGCGAAGTCGTAACTTATACTGTTCGACATGAGCTCTAGCACCGTAGATAGAACCGTTCTTTCTTTGCTTTGAGGTTACGGTAAGCAAGTCTATTAGTACACAACACTAAGGCAAATAACTGAAAGTGTAGTGAGAGCACATGAATGGACATATGCTGGCTATGAAACTTCTCAGGATGGGTTACTACAGGTCCACCATGGAGTCAAATCATTGCAAGCACGTAAACAAATGTCACCTCTGTCAGATTTATGCCAACAAGATCAACGCACCACCAAACGAACAACTTGACCACTCAGTGGCCCTTTGCAGTCTGGGGCATGGTCGTTATTGGTCCCCTGTCATAGATGTCATGCACCAAATCTGAGATATGGGATCTCGAGGATTCTAAGGAACTGACCTTCAGACCCACCACGTGGATACGGATAAACATCCACAATATCAACCCTTACCTAGTTGAATCAAAGTCTAAACAAATATAAATACCAGTGGAAGTCTATCAAATTTAAAACCATGACCCAACAAAAACTAAGTTGAGCATCAACCCACAAATAAAGTAATTCGAATATCATCTATTACAATTCTGCCCTCAAGGGGTCAAACCAATTAAAATAAAACTAAATAAACATAGTCATGTAGTCTCAAAAGTAATAGTATCTTAAACACCATCTCTAGAAACTAGCCAGGACTCAGACAATCCGATCACCTGTAGAAATAAGGATCAGCCAAAGCCTAGTAGATAAATCTTACGAGACTACAATATCTACTTTTATGCATGCAAATCAATACGGTTCATTTCATGCAATTCACCCAACATACACTATCAAGTCAAATGTGTATTAAACATGTCATCATACTATATCTCGCATACTAGCATGAATATTATAATCATCATATGAAATCACCATTCATATGAAAACCATACCATATCAAGTCATAAAAGTCAATGCTTCACAATCCCCATAGTCCCACTAAGTTAAGATTACCCACATGATCCCATCATGTTTAAGCAGATTCCACATGGTCTAACCATATTCCAAACAAAACAGATACACATGTATGCACATGATCCCATCATTTGACACAACAACAAGATCACAACAGTCACATAGTCTAGCTCTGTTCTACAACAAAACACTACATGGTCTCACCATGCTATGACCAATCAAACACATAAAAAACACCACATGGTCCCACCATACTACGGTCAAGTAACCACATAAACAATCACATAACACATACCACTTGGTCCCACCATGCTATAACCGTGTAACCACAAGGTCTCACCTTGTTACGACTATTAACCACGTAAACATATATCATATATCATGCACATAACCAGTCTTTTAGGGACTTGCACCCACAGAGGATGCCTCGTGTACCATTCCTTTAGGGACTTACACCCACGGTGGAAGTGCACCCTTATCCACAAGGTCCCACCATGTTACGACCAATGTGACCCAATCACAATCACATTCACAATCGAGAAGTCATAATGAATATGCATCACAGTCAAGTCAAACACAAATGCAATGCAATGCAAGGTATGGTGCAAGCACGGAGTGAAATGAGATGCAATGCAATGTAGGGTGTCACCGGGCCTAGCCCAGTCACGTGCTCATTCCAACTCGCAACAATACGAACCATCATTTTAGGGACTTGCACCCACGGTAGAAACACCATTCATATTTCATAAGAGATTTGCACTCACGGTGGAATACACCAGTAAACTCACATTCCGTTTAGGGACTTGCACCCACGGTGGAAGCTCACCAATAATCAAACTCTTTCTTTAGGGGCTCTCACCCACAGTAGAATACACTAGTACAAACCCTTCCTTTAGGGACTTTCACCCACGATGGAATACACCGGTACCAGGCATTACTTTTAAGGACTTTCACCCATGGTGGAATACACCCTTACCTTTCATTACCTTTAGGGACTTTGACCCACGGTGGAAGCTCACCCGTCCATGTTCTTACCTTTGGGGATTTTCACCCATGGTGGAAACTCACCTATCCACATTACAATTTCAAGTCATTCAACCACAAACATCATACACAGTCTTGGATACTCACCATACCCTCAATCGGTCACTCAAGTCAAACATCATCAAATTCAAACACAAGTTACACATACGTCAACCTAAGCCAAACCTAGGTCAACATTGGATGCTAAAAGCACCAATCAACCAATCAGGTCCTATGTGACCATTTCTACTCATACTAATCCTATCTTGAGGTCCTATGACCATATCCAAAACCTTTGAATCGATATAACCTCATATTCCATTCGAATTAGTCCTACAATTCTGAATTTTTTATTTTCTCCTATACTTTTCTTGATTTGACCAATTCTAGACCTTTTGCACACAAACCAACTATGCAGGATGTGCACAACTCAATGGGAAAACTCCCCATAAATTTTGAAGCCAATTGGTCCTCAGTAGGAGTTCAGTAGCTGCTGAGACTCCTACCGAAGTGCATTCTGCAGTTTTGACACCTCTTCAGTTTGTAATTCATAACTATTTGTATACTCATCGGATTGACCTCAAACTTGGACCATTGTGTTCCTAACTGACAAGGGAATCCAAAACAAAATATCAAATAAATATTCCATGCTCAGTAGACCCTTAGTAGCTGCCGAGGTTCCTACCAAAGTTCGGGAGATGTCCTACCAAGGCTCGGTAGCAAGTCCAGAGAACTAATTTTTTTGCGGAATTTCGGTGGCTACTCAGTAACTTTAGACTCAACACTTTCCTACTCAGTAGCTGACCAATGGTAGCCAATTTTCTAGGTTTTCTTCTAGGGCTTCATGCATCTACCCAAAGCAAAGATTTGCTAAGGTTTTAACATTGGTTTTCAGTCTCTACAACCCATTTACATGATCCAAACATCAAAAACACAAAAACCTATTTTGTTCTATAGATCTAAACAAGTAATTCAACAAATAATTAATCTTAGATCTAAGAACATAAACATAATCCATAAGAACATATAATAACACCAGAAAACACAGTCACACAAGTTAAGCATATGAATCAACAACATAGCAACCATTATTTCTAGTTTCTCTAGATTTTAGATCTAACATGCTTTTCATTCAAGAACATGCATCTCCTATATATCTATAGTATTGAAATCATCCATAAAAGAAGTTATTGTAGAAATGCAGGAATCCCTACCTCGTTTCCTAAGATTTTCTTCTTGGATCTGTTTCCAAGGGATTTTCCAGCAATAGATGATCATCATGTTTCCCTTGCCCTCTTCTTCCATAGCCTTTCTTCCTTCTCTCTTTTCTCTACAACAGAACCCTTTCCCTCTCGTCTCTCTCTCTCTCTCGCTCTCTCTCTCTCTCTTGTTCAAATGTGTAGAGAAATCGATTTTCTCTCTCCCCCTTTGTTTGTTACGTGAGTTAGTGGGAGAACCCATGATCCCTCTCTCTCTCTCTAATTCAAATTAGATAGTAAAAGTCTTAAACACCCCTAATGACTAAGTCAATGGAACCTCCATCCTCTTTGTTTCGAACATGAACTTCAAACCCTAGATTTCATAAGGTTTTGAAAATTAATTAAGACCCCAATATTTCTAATATTACACAGTGGACCCTAAATTTGTTCAAATTACAATCTCTACTAATTCCAATCATTTAAATACACAAGCCTTTATAATCTTTCACAAGTGATTTTCCTTGTCAATTATAATTAAATTATATTAATTATAATTTAAAGATACTGGTCGCTACATTCTCCCCCCCCCCCCCTAAAGGAATTTCGTCCCGAAATTTACGGTTGTCCCTATTCTGTATTCAAACTAATAATAATAGAGTCTAATTCGCAAAACATCAGTGGGGTGAAGTCATCCCACTATTATACTTGCATAACACATATGTTTTAATCAAAGTGAAGGTATCTACATATATAAGGTTCAATCACCTTAGTGTGAAATTTATAACATTAATATCATCATGCTTTTAATCATAATCAATCTTAAATCTCACCGTATGATAAAAAGAACTAGTTTGCAGAGATTCATATGATTACCTACTCAACCAATTTTATGATTTTGCTTTATGTTCTCTTTCATAATAGGAAAGTGTTGAGTCTAAAGTTTTATGAGTATCAACTGTATATATTCCTAACCAGTATAATTTCTATGGTCATATACTTCTAAGCTTCTATTTGTCATGATGCCAACAATATATTGTGACTAATATGTTAATTGCTATCACGCACATTGTTAAATTAATATTACAAGTCATAATAACACAACAAAAGTATAATTCATAGCATTACTCTACTATTAGGTCACTCTCACAACATTCAATTTTCACAACAGTTCACATAACACTACACAAATATTGAAGATGCACATAACACAAAGCAATCAATCACTAACACATTCACATCACAAATGCACTCTTAATGAGAGTAACCAACACTTATGCAACAATCAGATGATGAAAGATAAATACAAACAAGGTTGCAATGCACATGAATGACGTGATACATAATGCTCAGACGCAAACAAAGGATGAAGATGATAAAATGAATAATACAGTGCAAGATTGTTAAGCATAGTCTAACCATAAAACCACATCAAGAAAACCTACACTTATCACTTGGTCACTGAGGACCTCACACACAAAACATAGATAATTAGCACTCTAGGCATACCCATACAACTAGTATCTCAAGCATACCCATGTTGCCCCTATACCAATTATCATAGACTATACTTACATAGTGCACTTATCTACAATTCGATATTGTTATTTCCATACACTCACGTCTTTTGTTTTCCCGTAACATGTATTATTTACACTATGTTTAATTTCACATTTAGTTCATATCAAGATAATTTCTTTTATTTGTATGCTTGTCTAATTCCTCTTTATTCCAAGGAATTCAATTCAATGCATTTGCAACTGCATTGTCTCCAATTTCTGGAAAATAATTTGTTTTAGTATCATAGTTAATTTTATAGTCATATCAATCAATCGATTTTATGTTTTTGATTATCATGTCCTTTAAAGACAAGGTAATCAAATAAACTAACCATAGTTTCATCTGTATAATGCATTTCTAGACCTTTCAGAAGTAGTGGTACCCCTACTCCAAAGTATCTATACAGCATTATCGATAAAGATATACACCAATGCAACCCTACTCAAGTTCGAGCAGTTAACACATAATACTTAACGTGAAGCTTATAATTCTATAGGTAAAATTTCTATCCCAACGTGTCTCTAAGCTTAAAGTTTGATAGTTCTATATAAGTATACTTACACGTATTGCATGTAAGTATAAAATCCACGCCACTCCAAAATAATCACGCAATGTCAAACAATTGCAAGAAGCACTCAGCATATAATTCAAAGCATCTCACAAGGAGTAGGAATTATAGAACAATCACGGCATTCACAAAATTCAGCAAATCAATTAGATCATAGTCATTGCAAAATCTCATGTGATTTCTAAGTTTACATGTCTCTATGTTTCTTCCTAGATCTCACTATACTCTGGTATAGACTCTAGCTTTACTATTTACAGCAATCATACAAGTAACAAGTCTCAGTTTACCATAAAACTAATATTCAAGATTTATGTCAACATAAATCTCACATTAGTCAGACAATTCACAAGAAGAGCTTAGTTCAAACAGTCAACAGAAGGCACTCCAAATACTTTAATATACAAGCACATAAGCATATCACATTACATATTCACATACTATATCAAAATACAGTTCATACAATTCACAAAAGTGGCTCCTAGGTTCACATGTTTCTAGGTTTTCATCCTAGGTTTTCACTATGACCCAAGACTTCCCAAAGCTTAGACAACTTAAACCTAGAGCTCTGATACCACCTCTGTCATGCCTCAAATCCGAGATATGGGATCTCGACGATTTCAAGGAACTGACCTTCGGACCCACCACGTGGATACGGATAAACATCCACAATATCAACCCTTACCTGGTTGAATCAGAGTCTCAACAAATATAAATACCAGCAGAAGTCTATCAAATTTAAAACCAAGGCCTAACCAAAACTAAGTTGTGCATCAACCCATAAATAAAGTAATTCGAATATCATCTATTACAATTCTGCCCTCAAGGGGTCAAACCAATTAAAATAAAACCAAATAAGCATAGTCATGTAGTCTCAAAAGCAATAGTATCTCAAACATCATCTCCAGAAGCCAGCTAGGACTTAGACAATCCGATCACCTATAGAGATAAGGATCAGCCGAAGTCTAGTAGAGAAATCCTACGAGACTACAATATCTACTTTTATGCATGCAAATTAATACGGTTCATTTCATGCATTTCACCCAACATATACTATCACAGTCATGTGTATTAAACTTGTCATCATACTATATCTCGCATACTAGCATGAATATTATAATCATCATATGAAATCACCAGTCACATGAAAACCATACCATATCAAGTCATAACAGTCATTGGTTCACAATCCCCATAGTCCCACTATGTTAAGACTACCCACATGATCCCTTCATGTTCAAGTAGATTCCATATGGTCTAATCATGGTCCAAATAAAATAGATACACATGTATGCACATGGTCCCACCATGTGACACAACAACAAGATCACAGCAGTCACATAGTCTAGCTATGTTCCACAACAAAACACTACATGGTCCCACCATGCTATGACCAATCAAACACATAACAAACATCACATGGTCCCACCATGCTATGGCCAAGTAACCATATAAACCATCACATAAAACATACCACATGGTCCCACCATGCTACAACTGAGTAACCACAAGGTCCCACCTTGTTACGACCATTAACCACATAAACATATATCACATATCATGCACATAACCAGTATTTTAGGGACTTGCAACCAAGGAGGATGCCTCATGTACGATTACTTTAGGGACTTACACCCACGGGAGAAGTGCACTCTTATCCACAAGGTCTAACCTTGCCACGATCATTGCGACCCAATCATAATCACATTCACAATCAAGAAGTCATAATGAATATTCATCACAGTCAAGTCAAACACAAATGCAATGCAATGCAAGCATGGAGTGAAATGAGATGCAATGCAATGCAGGGTGTTATCAGGCCTAGCGTGCTCATTACAACTCACGACCATACGAATCATCATTTCAGGGACTGGCACCCACGGTAGAAATACCATTCATATTCCATAAGAGACTTGCACTCACGGTGGAATACACCAGTAAACTCACATTCCGCTTAGAGACTTGCACCCACGGTGGAAGCTCACCAGTAATCAGACTCTTCCTTTAGGGGTTCTCACCCACGGTGGAATACACCAGTACAAACCCTTCCTTTAGGGACTTTCACCCACGGTGGAATACACCCGTACCAAGCATTACCTTTAGAGACTTTCACCCATGGTGGAATACTGTAATAGCCTAGACCTTCTAATCTTCATTTATTTACATTTAAACCCCTATGATGATTCTACCTCTTGATTTGATCACCAATCGGATTAGATCCGACCATGCGATTGTGCTTGTGATGTTTGTTTGGCTTAGTGCTACAAATAGTAGTTTAGCCCCTTGTGTGTTTGAATTTAAAGGCTAAGATTTAATTTTGTTTGGAATGAGGTGTAGGGCTAAGATTAGAGTGGTTAGGGTGGTTATGTTTGAAAGGCTAGGATGAGGACACTTGGCATAGATTGCTTGTTGAATGAGAGAAAGAAAAATCTCATGCATTTTGTCTCATTTGTTTTTTGTTTTTTTATCTTGAGAGTGGAGAAAGAAGGGTTTGCATTGTTACTGTAATGACCTGAACCTTTGAAAGTATTTTATTTTCTCAGTTATAATATATGAATAAATTATTGGAGTTATCTATGTG
>JAUPMG010000009.1:3956-16218 GCA_031762675.1 Pachysandra terminalis
ATAGAGAGAGAGAGAGAGAGAGAGAGAGAGAGAGAGAGAGAGAGAGATGGGTTATATTGAAGGAATATCCAGGGTTATACTGAAGGAATATCCAATCAAGTCATATGCATACTATGGACTAGTAGAAGGAAACGTAATTAAAATTATAATGCAAAAAAAAAATTGCATTTGGAAGGTTCCAACGATAAATATAAGATGAAAGGTTAAATATAAGATGAAAGGGTTAGTAGTGCATGGACTCAGATCCAAAAAGAGATAAGAAGATATCAGAATCGATTAGGCATAACAACCTTGTCTTCACATGACTACATGTAGCCTTTCCCATCTATTTGAAATGTTGGAACATTGTCCCTGATACCTAACTTTTATCTTATGGATCCAGGATCTAAAGATTATGGACACTCAGAAGGGTCCTTAATTAGATCTATACTCAAATAGATATTGGTGTCTATTGAATTTGGATCTATCATTAAAAGAGCCCCTCTTATGAGACCAACCCAGGTTCATTGTGCTAGGCGATTTTATGAGAATATATAGTCCCTAGTTGTACCATATATGATGTTGAATCTCCAGATCATTCTTTCCGCAAGTTCACGTATGAAGTCGGTACCTCATAGGCTTCAGCAAGAATCATCAGGATCTGATTGTTGATAGACCAACATCAGCCCCAAGCCAAAAGGATAAAAAAATGGAGGAAGCCAATGACGTCACATGGTGACGTCACCTCAATCAAAACAAAATCCAAACAAAAAGAGAAGGAGGAGGGGGGGGGGAGGGGGGTCAAATCCAAGGACGAAGGGGAACGTAAACGGCCATCCCCAGACCCCAGGAGCAAAAGGAGACATTGAAGGCAGTCGCTGCCTGTGGGGGACATTGAAAGCAGTCGCTGCTTGCGGGTGAGGTAGTGCCAGGAAAATTCAAAATTTATTGACTTTTTAGTCAAACTAAAATATATTAAGTTCCGTGGGGACTGATCCTACTGGCGCTAGACCCCAGAAGCAGAGGGGGCGTTGAAGGCAGCCTCCACCTGTGGGTGAGGTGGCACTAGGAAAATTAAAAACTTATTGACTTTAGTCAAACTAAATATATTAAGTCCCGTGGGGACTGATCCTATCGACGTTAGCCCCCAGGAGCAGAGGGGCATCATGGACAACCTCCGCTTGCGGGTGAGGTGGCGCCAGAAAATTAAATTACTATTTATTGGTCAACTTAAGCAATTATTATCAAATCCTGTGGGAACTGATACTACTGCTACTACCATCGCCAGACCTCAAGAGCAGGGGCGTTGAAGGCAGCCCCATCTTGCGGATGAGGTGGCGCCAAGCACTATTGTTATGATTTATTATTACTAAGTCTCGTAGGGACTAGTGTATGTACCAAAGCCCAAGATAAAAAATGAGCACGATAAAAAATAGATCCCAGTACTAGGGGATTGGTCCTGGTGGCAAACAACGTATGCCGATGATGACCATCATATTACCACATGGCGTGATGTCGATACTCTACGGCGGGATTCCGACTTAGAGATGGTTCTCTATACTTCATGGAAGGATGCCGACTTAGAGATGCGTTACTATACTTCACGGCGGGATGCTAATACTCCACGGCAGGAAGCCGACTTAGAGATGTGTCTCTATACTCCACGCCGCACCAATGCTCATGGGCAGTGATTGGCTCGCGGTGAATATATAAGTCAAACTACACCATGACCACACCATTATCTTGAAGATGATTGTTGTCGTTAGGGGGACTGAAATGTAGATATGAAAAATGCTAAGGGCAGATAGCCCAATAATAGATCGCCACGTGCCAGGACTATGACCGACACATAGCAAGATCCCCATTAATACCCATGAGTATAACCCTTGGGAACTTCTTAAGGAAGAACCCCGGTTGGTTCGAGGAACCGGTTCAAGGAATATACAACCAAGAATACTCTACGGCGGAATGTCGACTTAGAGATGCGTCTCCATACTCCACGCCGCACCAATGCTCATGGGCAATGATTGGCGCGCGGTGACAATATAAGTCAAACTACACCATGACCACACCAATATCTTGAAGATGATCGTCGTGGTTAGGGAGACTGAAATGTAGATATGAAAAATGCTAAGGGCAGATAGCCCAATAACAGATCGCCACGTGTCAGGACTATGACCGACACATAGCAAGATCCCCATTGATACCCATGAGTATAACCCTCGGGAACTTCTTAAGGAAGAACCCCGGTCGGTTTGAGGAACCGGTTCAAGGAATATACAACCAAGACATAGATATATGGAGAATGTAGTGCGCAACCGTGATGACCCTTTATTATATAAATCACAGGAGGATCAACACTACAATGAATATGCAATGAAACTAATATCAATAGCTACTTCACAGTGATACTACCTTCGTCTAGAGTGAGGCTCAATGACGTTGAAGGCGATACTACCTCCTTCTAGAGCGATGCTTGACGATGTTGAGGCGAAACAACCTCCGTCTAGAGCGATGCTCAACGAGGTTGAAGGCGATACTACCTCCGTCTAGAGCGATGCTAGACGGCGTTGAAGGCGAAACTACCTCTGTTTGGAGCGATGCTCGACGACGTTGAAGACGATGCTACCGTTGTCTAGAGCAATGCTCGACAACGTTGAAGGCGAATCTACATTCGTTTAGAGCGATGCTCGATGACGTTGAAGGTGATACTACCTCCGTCTAGAGCGATGCTTGATGTCGTTGAAGATGATACCACTTCCGTCTTGAGCGATGGTCGACGACGTTGAAAGTGATACTACCTCCGTCTAGAGCGAGGCTCAACGATGTTGAAGGCGATACTACCTCGTCTAGAAAGATGCTCGACGACGTTGAAGGCGAAACTACTTCCATCTAGAGCGATGCTCAACGACGTTGAAAGCAATACTACCTCCGTCTAGAGTGAGGTTCGACGACCTTGTAGGTGAAACTACCTCCGTCTAGAGGGATGCTCGACGACGTTGAAGGCGATACCACCTCCGTATAGAGTGATGCTCGACGACGTTGAAGGCTATACTACCTCCGTCTAGAGTGATGCTCAACGATGTTGAAGGCGTTACTACCTCCGTCTATAACCTTGCTTGACGACATTGAAGGCGAAGCTACCTCCGTCTAGAGCGATGCTCGACGACGTTGAAGACGATACTACCTCCATCTAGGGCGATGCTCAACGACGTTGAAGGCAAAACTACCTCCATCTAGAACGATGCTCAACGACATTGAAGGTGATACGACCTCCATTTAGAGCGATGCTCAACAACGTTGAAGACGATATCACTTCCATTTAGAGCGTTGCTCGACAACGTTGAAGGCGATACTACTTCCGTCTAGAGCGAGGCTTAACGATGTTGAAGGTGATACTACTTCCGTCTAGAGCGATGCTCGGCGATATTGAAGGCGAAGCTACTTCCATCTAGAGTGATGCTCAATGACGTTGAAGGCAATACTACCTCCGTCTAGTGCAAGGCTTGAAGACGTTGAAGGCAAAACTACCTCCGTCTAGAGCGATGATCGATGATGTTGAAGGCAATACCACCTTCGTTTAGAGTGATGCTCGATGACGTTGAAGGCGATACCATCTCCGTCTAGAGCGATGCTCGAGGGCGTTGTAGGCGATACTACCTTCGTCTAGAGTGATGCTCGATGACGTTGAAGGCGAAATTACCTCCGTCTAGAGCGATACTCAACGATGTTGAAAGCAATACTACCTCTGTCTAGAACAATGCTCAACGACGTTGGAGGCTATACTACCTATGTCTACAGCAATGCTCAACAACGTTGAAGGAAATACTACCTCCGTCTAGAGCGATGCTCGACGACCTTGAAGGTGATACGATCTCCGTCTAGGGCGATGTTCGACAACATTGAAGACGATATCACTTCTATCTAGAGCGATGCTCGAAGAAGTTGAAGGCGATACTACTTCCTACTAGAGCGAGGCTCTTCGATGTTGAAGGCGATACTACCTCTGTTTAGAGCAATGCTCGACAACATTGAAGGCGAAACTACTTCCATCTAGAGCGATGCTAAAAAACGTTGATGGCAATACTATCCCCGTCTAGAGCAAGGCTCAACGACGTTGATGGCAATACTACCTCCGTCTAGAGCGAGGCTCGTCGACGTTGATGGAAAAACTACCTCCGTTTAGAGCAATGATCAACGATGTTGAAGGAAATACCACCTCCGTCTAGAGCGATGCTCGATGATGTTGAAGGAGATACCACCTCCGTCTACAGCGATGCTCGATGGCGTTGAAGGCGATACTACCTCCGTCTAGAGCGATGCTCGATGACGTTGAAGGCGAAACTACCTCCGTCTAGAGCGATGCTCAACGACGTTGAAGGCAATACTACCTGTGTCTAGAGCGATGCTCTACAACGTTGAAGGCAATACTACCTCCGTCTAGAGCGATGCTCGGCAACGTTGAAGGATACATACCTTCGTCTGGAGGAAACCTCGACGATGTAGAAGGTCAGACAGTCTCGAAAGTACTAAGGTTCGAGGACTTCAAAAGTACTAAGACTAGTAGCCTCGTTGGCGTCAAGAACAGACAGTCTCAACGATGCCAGGGCTAAACAACTTTCATTACCATGAATATCTACTAATCGTCAACACCCATATCAATGTGTCATGAGGCTCGCCAACACTTGGCCGTATTTGGGGTTATAGGCCATGTCACAATCTCTCAATGGTAAACCTGTAATTATCTAAACGAATTGTGATTGGTCCACCTAAGAGACTGGGGTACATGATGCGTACTACCCCAGGTGAACGTTTTAACCTCCATCATAAGCTATGATTACGAATTCTAACTACAGTTAAATCTCTTCAAAAAGCTATAAATATTAGCTCACTTCCCTCATTCGAGAAAAATGATGATGAAAAAAGGGGTAGACCTCTGCAAAATTACCAGACTTTGAATTTCGTCTGACTTGATCCCTGTTATGGTACGTAGGCAGCCTAGAAAAGAATCAATCATAATCTCAATTCGAGCCCTAGGAGTTGGAGAAGCTCTAACACCTTGACCCATTATCTCCCTTAGCTCGGGTCGACCGGTGTTAAACGGTCCATCAGTTTGACTCTTTTGTTCTTCTAGAGATGGGATACGGTCACTCGTTGATTTAGGTTCTCGTCGATCAGTAATATTACTCTTGGTGACTATTCACAAAACCACCCTTGAAACACATATATGTGTAGCATTTTTTCTCTTTTCGTCTTCTTTCTTTAGTTGTTTTGGAATATGTTTTTAATTTAAGTTAAATTACATTATCCGGTGATATTTGACATTCTATTTGTATTGCATTTTAAATAATTTGTTAATTATTTCATTCTTAAATGTTTTTACTATCTAATTCGAATATATAATCGGATTTGGATCTTAGTCAAATTCGACTACGGGTCGTATAAATATAATCGGACTCGAATTCAATTAATCATATGAAATATCCATCGGATCTTTAATCGGATTCGGATCGTCGAGAGTTTAGTTGGATTCGGATTCAGATCATGGTGGATCCGACTCGTTTACAATCCTAGTCAGTAATGCTATTTGAACTTATTAAAACTAATTATACTTTTTTCAAAAGATTTTAAAACGGGTGGTCGTGCACTGTAGTGCGACTACTCTTTCCCAAAATAGCCTTTCTCCCTATTTTTGGTTTTTTTAATAACATTAAAATTGAAAGTGAAATTCCTATTGCACCCCTCTTTATAAAACACGTATACTGAACTTTTTTTATTTTTTTTAATCGAACGAGCGAATTCTCCTTCCCCTCCTCTTTTCTCTCTTCGTTTTCTCCCTCTTCAGCTCATCATCTTCCATACGCATTGTTTCTCTTTTAAGAAAATTCGAGGTACTTTCCTCCGCGTTTGCACACTTTTGGTTAGGGGTGCAACTCGGTTCGGTTTAAACCGAAACTGAACTGACCCAAACCGACTTTGGTTTGGATTTGGGTTGAGCCCTCGGTTAAACCGAACCAACCCAAAACCCAAACCGAATTGAACCAAGCCAAATTAATTTATTCTATTTGCCCAGTCCTCGTGCCTCGCGCATAGGGCTGCCGCGCAGGCCCCACGCATGGGTTGCAATGCGCATCAGCCCCACGTGCACGGGCTGCAACGCATGCCCCGCGCACGGGTGGCCGCGCGCGCCACGACTCTGTGCACTGTGTATACACTAAGAGTCCCGCATTGGTTGGGGATTAAATAATCCTCCAACCGATGCACTATAAGTAGAAGTGCTCATTGTTGGTCTTTTGGCCAAAGAAGGTAGATCAATTTTTTGATTGTAAGCTTGTTTTCTCCTTGCCTTGCTTTTGTAGGCTTGTTGTGACCAATCCTTTGGGTTTTTGGTTTGCCTTGTATATCCTTTCCCTTCTTCTCTAATGGAATTACTTACATTTCCAAAAAAAAAAAAAGTAGACCGGATCGGTTCTACCATTGATTTAATTTGTTTAAAAATTATAATTTTAGTTTTATTATTTTTAAATAAGAATTAATAATAAGTATGGGTGGTCTTGGGCTTACAAATTAAAGCCTGAAGCTCAGATTGGGTTCGGCCTAGCGTAAGTATAATTTTATTTAGGCTGTGGTCCGACCTGTTGCCACCCCTTAAAACCCTTGTTTGTTCTTTGCCAAACCAAACCAAACCGAAACAACAATTCGGTTTGGGTTTCGGTTTTTTTGATTTAATTCGGTTTGGTTATGGGTTTTCTAATTCGATTTGGTTCTGTTTTGGGTTGGCGTTATTACATTTCGGTTTGGTCTTGGGTTGAGGTCAACCCAAACCAAACTGAATTGAGTTGCACCCTTACTTTAGGTTAATCTCCCTCTTCTAGATTTATTCATTCAACAAACTGATTTCGGTTTTTTGCTACTTCAAGGATTTCTTCGTTGACTTTAGGATTTTGTCATTTTTAGGATTTGGTTGTTGAGTTTGGGGTATTGTTGGGTTTGGAGGTATTGTCCTTGTTAGGATTTTTCTGCTCCATTGATTGTTTTTGCATTACCTGACCTCGTTATCCACTTCCGACTGAATCTAACCAAGGTATGAATTTTTTTTAATATTGTTTTCTTGTTAATTGTAGTTAGTTTTGTTTCTTAATTGTATGATGTTCTTTCATAATCGATTCAATTTTTACAAGTTTTTTTCCTCTAAGCAAAGTATTTTTTCTAATCAGTAATCAATTAACCTGCATATGGCCTTAATTAGTCCTTGGTAGAGTTTCAACTGAAGTGGATGCTTGTATTTTAAATGTTTTTGGAAATTGTAAGTTCAAATTTTGTGTTTATAGTGTGATTAATTTACATAGTTTCTTGTATTGATAATATGAAGAAAAGTGGTACTAAGTACCGGCCTATGTAATTTAGACTCAGTACTAGATTACATCAATAAGCAGGGGAGAAGTATGAAGATTTATATTGGTAACTAATGTAGTAGCAATTATAATGTTAGGTGGTGGTAGTATGGTTTGGATATTTAGCCAACCCAATTTGTTCAGATTAATTTCTGTTGTTGGATTGCAGTAGCAGGAGATTCAGTAGTTCCTGTTAATCTGTGTAAGAAGAAAGAGCTCACAGAGGGGCTATATGAAGTAGTTGGGTCCATTAGTCTTATGATATTAGTGAGTGAGAAATTGAGCTGATTGCTATGTATCCTTTGTTCTGATTCTGACATGGTGGTTTCTGGTTGGCCAAAAATGTATTGATGTGCTGATTTTGTTTCTGAAGTGAGCAAAATGCTCTGTTTTGATTCTGATCCTGGATGTGAGGCGAATGAAGATTGATTGAGGTGGGTTTCTGGTGGAACAGAAGTGTTTTGGTATGGTAAGTTGGATTCTAGAGTTAACAGTGCTGGTTGTTTGATAGCAGCATACCATAAGCACAACATCTTTGCATGTAATGTCTACCCGAGGAGTGGAAAGAAGGCTGATTTGGCCTCACATATAGTTCATATCATGAACTAGTTAGCCTTAGGTGCAGAACCTTGTGTTCCTAGTATCATTATGCATCATATTATCCAATTCATCTTCAACCCAAGGAAAGGACACCTACCGTTTTCTTGTTTGATGACTGAGTTTGCAAGAAGATGGGGAGTGATTATTCCTCCAATGAGAGAGATAGTGTGGTTCAGACGTACTCCAAGAACAACTTGAAATTGATGGGACTCCGACCTCAGTCACCTCAAAAACCTAGGAGAAGAAGAGATAGGAGACAGAGAGGACAACAAGAACAAGAAGAATTGCCTGAGCATATTCCACATGGAGCCTCCACATCTACATCACCACCCAGGCTTCCTACCATGCACGGGGCGTCCACATTTACTGCACCCTCCAATTTCCTGGCTATGCATTATGTGAGAAGGAACAGGAGCATGGAGTTCAGGTTGGCATCACTGGAGAGGACTACGCAAGAGATCAGGTCTGATGTGCTAGCAAGTCGAAGAGAAATACAAGAAATCAAGTCTGAAGTCTCATCGAGCCGTAGGGAAGCCCGAGAGCACTACTCATTCTGGGAGAGAACCACAGATAAGATTATGCAATACGTACATGACATCTCCACCGCTTGCTATAGGACCGACGATGTAGCTTTAGTACTAGTGCCAGTATCTTCAGCACCACCTCCAGTACCACCACCAGCGTCACTGCAGATAGTAGAGCAGCAGCAGGAAGACCAAGAACGACAGGAAGAGAACGGGAGCATGAGGACTTGAGGAGTAGAAGAAAGGAACAAATTTTTATGAGATTAGTTAGATTTGTTTAATTAACTCATGGTTTGTGGTATTTTGAAACAATGTATTTGGTGATGGGCAGAGACCCTTGACTTGTGTTTTGAGATTTTTCATGTGATACTAGTTGATGTTTTAGATTTTATTATGATGAATGTTTAATTTTCATATGGCTTGATGGAATGGTATGTGTTAGTTGAGATTATGCTGTGATTGGATTAAATGTTTTGTGCCAAGTGAAACCATTGTGTATTGATTGAATACTGTCATTTACTAAATGCATTGTGATGGATGGTTAATCTAAGTGTGATATATCAATTCCTAACCTCAATCATTTTCTTTTACCTTGTTGAATTTCGAGGACAAAATTCTTTTAAGGAGGGTAGATTGTAAGGAACTGAAAATTTTTGAACATAAATAAAGGGTAATTAGTGTATGCTGAGTTAAGGGTAAATTAGTAATTTTACTCGATAAGGAATTGATAGTGTGTGAGAGCCACTAAAATAAATTTGGAGAGTTGAAGAAAACTTAAGGACTAATTGGAATTGGTATGTGGAGTTAAAAACCAAAAGGGGTCAACTTAACCAAAAAAACTAAACTTAAGTGAGAGTAATAGGAGACCAACCAAATAGGTCCTAAACTTAAGAGGGTTAGAGTATAAATACTCCTTATAACCTAAGAAACCCTAAATTATAGTTGGAGAACTTTAGGAGGCAAACTCTAAGGATGGAAGAACAACTATAGAAGCCGAAGAAAATGGATTAATTGCTCAATCGTATTTGAGGTGAGTGGACTTACAATCCCTAGGTATTTGGGCGAAAACCCAAATATCAGTTCTATTATCATTTATGAACTTACAAATGTGTAGATATTGATTAAAGGTGGAATTGTGTGAATTTACGTATAAGAATCATTAATTTCAACTTGAACTAAAGGTACGAGACTAGAATTAAAGATAAGAGGAAGAAACCCCATCACAATTAGGTTTGTTTTAAACGAAGGTGGTAATATACAAAATTACTGTGGAATTGATAAAATTGTATTGGAATTGGTAATTAAAACTAAGAAATTGATATAGGATTGAAGTGAGGTGATGAATGTGTGAAATTCTGAGAAATTGTAACACTGGCGGCAGACCACCGGTATACCGGCGAGTCCATAGACCGAAAACATTTTATTGAGTTAAAACCCAACTTTGGTCAGGGGTGGATCATGTCCACCGACCACATCTACCGGCCAGATATTTGTAATTTCATCCTAGATTATATATGTGTTTGATAAGAGAATTACATGGGACTTGGTGCCACATTAAGCGGACCACTTTGGTATTGGATGATATACTTGTCACAACCCAAACTCATGAGGTCACTTAGGGTTCAGAGGAGTCTGGATTATGACCTTCACTTCCTTGTAAGGAGAGTGACAATTGAATAACAGTTTATAGTGCTAACAGTTTAAACCATCCTTCAAAAATTAAATGGAGATAATGTAATACTGAATTACAAAGATGCCGCAGAAATTAAAAGAAACAGTTCTAGGTTCCAAATCAGAATTTACAATTAGATACCAACACGGGTATCTACAAAACAGATGAAAACAAAAACTATCAGAGTATAAACAAAGCATTACAATTGAGTCACTCGTAAGAGTAGAATTCGTCTTCTTCTTCAAAGCTTTCTTCTTCCTTCACAGGTTCCTCCTCAACAATGTCCTCTACTATAGGCCCTGAAAAATATTACTAGAAAGCATAAGCTATAAGCTTGTAAATACTAAGTACTATAATTTCAGGAATATATAAGTCTTTCCTGAGTTCTTTACATTTACATTTCTTTCAATTCTAAATCATAAGAGAAGTCAAACAATTAAATGTATGAGGTAAGTTATTTTATTATGCATGAAATGCATCCTAGATTACAGAACCTCACCAAGGTGAGCTAGCAAACAACTTTATATGTTGTGCAAATGCAGCTCTGGTAGAGTGTCAATCTAATCTGTTTCCTCCTGATTCTGCCTCTATTTCGGGGTGTCCCAGCAACCTGAATGTGACCTAGGATGTCCCAGCAACCTGAATGCATCCCTTGTATATACGGTCCATGGAAATAGGGCTATTCTACAGATATCGCGTATTTTTAAGGGTTTTCAATCTAGGAGGCACAATCCCACCACTTATTTTTGATCGGTGGTCTGTAGACCGAGACTTGCAGCCACCTGCGGATTCCTCAGGAAAACATGACTAGCTGACCAAACTACAGTGGTCCTTTCTTATATTTTCTTGTCCTTGGCTAGAGCCCTCAGGCTAAGAATAAGTCTATTGGGTTAGCTACGTCCTCAACTCAATCTAGCTGGTCCCTCCCTAGATGTGATATTCACACCACACTGATGTCCAGTCACAAGACCCAACCTTGAGGTCTCGGAATACAGGGTTACTCTCGTTGACCAACTAGGGTCTAGAGTCTATGCTGTACAGTGAAGTAGTGAAGTGAAACAGTGCACACTAAATAATCATACATTTTTGTGTACAGGGTGTATCATAAACTTAACTAGCATATGCATCTATCTATGTCACTCACATCATCACTCTACACCTAGTTAGTCCAACTTAAGATAAGAATTATTCTATTATCATACCATGTGCATTTAACTACTATGCGCTATGCATGACTTAGTGTACAGGGTGCGTTAAGTATGACATACGATTTCATCATGCATATTATTATACATAAACATGGGCCACACCACAATCCAACAAAACATTTCATATAATCTTATATCATCATGCCACACACAAGTTCAGCACAAAGTCGTACAACAGACAATATGCAGGCAAGGTATGCATCATTTCTACACTACACAGGTGTACAACTATTATTAAAAACAGATTAATCCAATCTACAGGTTCGGTGAAGTCTTCGGCGTAGACTTTGGCGCACTGAAACCCCTTTCGGCGACCTCCTCGGTGAACTCACCTGAGATTCGGCGACAATTCCAGGACCTGCTTTTTCGGCGACCACTTCAGTGTCCCCTTCGGCATACCGAAGCACCTCTCGGCGACCTCCTCGGCGGACCACTCTGAGATTCGGCGACAATTCCAGGGCTTCCATTTTTGGCGACCATGTTGGCGCCCCAGTCGGGGCACCGAAGCAGATTTCGATGCCCCGAAGTCATTTCGATGGTCTCTTCGGTTGACATTCAACCTCGGCGATGTTTCGACGCACCGAAATGTCCGCCCTTGGCCTAGAATTCATGTTCGGTGACCTTTTGGCATGCCGAGTTGGTCGCTGAATGTCCCAAACTGGGCAAAACTGAGGGGTTTCCCAACCTATGTTGTTTTCACCTAGTCTCATACATTCAAGAACATCAAAAGAGTATTTAAACCATTCTAAAAGGCATTAATCATCACAAACTGTAACGACCCAATCCTTGACCCTTAAGCTAATTAGGGTTAGAGACTTAACTAACTTAGGTAATTAGAGTTAATCTCACGAGTGACCGAGATTAATGACCCACAAAGCCTGACCT